>CACSLJ010000093.1:0-81674 GCA_902706625.1 Albugo laibachii
TTCAAAACGAATTCGTTGTTGTTCCAAGTGTAAACGCCCAGGTCATAACAAACAAACCTGGAGTGAATGAAGTTACGTAATCAGTTTAGCTGTTAAGTTCTGAATGCATTCGCTTTATGATGTGCTGCATGTATTTATTCCGATATATAATTGTATTGGTATTACACTATCTGACTTATTTGTCTGGTTGCTAAAATTGTAAATTATAATTCCATTTTATCGTAGACAGTAATATTCAGTCACACCCGCCCCTATTTTGGCAAATCTCTCCTTTTTTGGCAATTAGTTATGAAACGCCCCCCTTTTTGGCAACAGTCCGTAGACGGAACAGCAAAGCTGCCTCTTCTCTTTGTTGGATCTGTGAAAAAACTGTGCTGCTTTCAAGGAAACACAGTTAAACAGCTTGGATTGCAATACGAAAGCACAAAAAAAGGATGGGTAACTTCACCGCTCTTTCTGTGCTGGTTGTCGCAACTGAACGAGAAGAAGCGTATTGCTGGTCGCAACATTCTCCTTCTCGTCGACAACATCTCATCGCACCGGATGGACGAGTCGTTATTGAACGTGAACATTCAGATGCTTCCATCAAATACGACTGCGTTTTTAAAGCCTCACGACGTGGGAATATAAGCTCGTTTACAGCCCAGATTGCTAAGGTTCAGCATCGTGATATTGTTGACCACTTTGATGATCTTCTCGAGCGATTGCCAGCGATTCCTGAGAGGTACAAAGATAAAGAACTTGGGTCCATTTCTAATGTTGATGTGCTTTTCGCTATGCAGTGGGCAGAGTCAGAATGGCTGTCTGTCATGCGCACGACCGTAGCGCACTGTTGGAGACACACACAAATGTTGGATGATGACATGTATGATCTTGTCGAGAGCTTTCATAAGCTCCAAACTAGAGCACTGACGCATAGTTCACTGGGTACTTGATTTGTTTCATCTTTAAAAACAAGAACAGAAGTATACCTTTCTATTCTTATATTCTTATACTATATTTTACCTCTAAAAAATTTAAACAGAAATGAGCTATTTTTGGTGGTTCCTAATGAGGGGGACGTCTCTAGCGAGTGTTGTGGAGAATTGGGATGACGCAGTTTGTATGCACGGTGGAGCGCGTGGTGTACCTCGCCGTTCCCTCGTACTGGTTCAGCCACTGTCAAGCTAGCAGCTCGTTTCGCGGCCCATTCTCAACTCCGAACTATTGGGCTGTGTTGGTTGGTAGAAAGAACTCAAGAACGGCAAGATTCAGTGTCTGGCGTTCTGCACACAAGACGAAAGCATATACAAATCTAAAGATTGTAGGATTCCGAGGGTTCGAATTGTTAGGATGTTAAGATTTCAAGTGTAAGGGTGTTAGGGTTTTAAGGCCGTAAATCGTAAAGGCTTTAAGATGTAACGGCTATACGGTTTGTAAGTGTAAGGGGTAGAATGTGGAGACTTGTGCTTTATTAGGTAGATTTGTAAGTGATTTATTTAGGTCCTTAGTTCGCTACCCTATGCTACCTCTAAGCCTATCCTTCTAAATCCTTCTAGAAGCTTTGAAGTGACGTCATCTTATGACGTTAGACTGTGACGTCATGGCGTATCCAAAATGCCTTCAGCTGTGTAACCCTAACGCACCCGGTTACGTGCTCTGTACCCTACGGCCTGACATTGAATGTGTAAGGGTTGAAAGGTGTAATCGCCGAAAGGTGGAAGGGTTTTAACGAGGTGTAAGGTCTTGAAAGTGTTAGGGCTTAGTGTCGCGATTGTGAAACAAAACGTTAAGGGTTTAAACCGCACAAGAGATAGCACACAAAGTACTTGTTGTTTAACGGGTATATTTGGAACTCTTTAGTCACCTATCTTACGTTGTGATCTTATATTACCTTTAACTACCTACGACTCTTCAACAGCTTGCGAACATACGCCAAAGGACGCCTTCGACTTGTCGCCGCTGTGTCCAGGTAGATACGGTTTCCAATACGCCCTCCTCCAAAGTTAATTTATCACTTTGGAAAGATGCTGTTTGGTCATACCGATCATTAAACTCAATCCTTCGAACCTTTCACTGGGAGAGGTTTAGTCAGGATGTCAGATGGATTGACATCAGTTTTGGCCTTCCATAAGTTTACATTTCCTTTTGCCACTTGGTCTCCAACGTAATACCACCGCAGCTCAATGCGTCCCTTTTTATGGCTGTATGTTGGATTCTTCGCCATACCATGGGCCGCTTGATTGTCAATTCCCATACGAAAGATATATTTGACGTTTGGGAAGACTTGTAGCAAAATGTTGCGAAGTCCTTGTCCTTCCATACAAGCATCGCATGCCGCGACATATTCTGCCTCTTCAGTTGATTGAGCCACGATGCTTTGACGTCTGGATGCCCACGATATTACACCTCCAGCAAGGTAGTGTAAAAAACCAGTAAAGCTTTGCGTGTGTCGGGATCATTTCCCCAGTCAGAGTCGCAGTAGCCGTAGATAACTAAAACTGATTCTTGGGCTGCTTCCTTGTTTCGTGAATACACAATTCCTTGCGTCATTGTGCCAATCGGGTACCTGAGTACCCTTTTTGCGGCATCTATGTGCTGCTGCGTAGGATTTTGTACGTAGCGGCTCAACTGTCCAACGGAAAATGCAAGATCAGGTCTGGTACATGTCGCCAGGTACATCAACGAGCCGATAAGCTCTCGGTATGGAAATTCTTCGCATTTACAGGTATTTGTTTTCTGTGATCCATATCTGTATCCACCACAGTCAAACATGTGTTGGTCTCCATCGGAATTCTACTTGAATGAGCGTTACTAAAATTAAATCGCTCAATAATTTCTTGACAATACTTTGACTGGTGGATCTTGATAGAGGTATCAGTTTGCTTCACCTGCACACCCAAATACGTACTCAACAGGCCTTGTTCCTTCAACCCATAACGCTTGTCCAGTTGTTCAAACATTTTGTTTTTAAATTCTACGTTTATAGTTGCGCATAAGATGTCATCCACATAGAGAAGCCCAATAGTGAATTCACCATGACGATCGTGAAAGTAGAGACACGGTTCCGCCTCACATTGCACAAAGCCATAGTCAATGAACCAGCGATTTGCTTCAGTACTCCATTCTGTCCCAGATTAACGTAATCCCTAGAGTGCTTTGTCGATGATGCATATCATTCCTTCATTTTTACAAGGATAGCCCTCGACTTCCTCCAGAAATTGCTGTATGCTTAGAGAGGTATTGAGATAAGCGGTATTGATGTCGCGTTGATATATTGTTAAACCATGTATGATGCATACTGCAATGAACATTCTGAATGTGGCCATACGTGCCACAATGGAGGAGGTGTCCTTGAAATAGATGACAGGTCTTTTTTTATCGTCTCTCGCCACAACCTGTGCCTTGAACTGCACCACATAACCTAACTGGTCTGTCTTCACATCGAAGACCTGCATCGTTCTGATAGTTTGCTGTCCAGGTGGAATTTCAGAACACGGAATCTCACTTAGTACTTCTTTGGCTTTCACTGCAGTCATTTCGGTATCCATTGCTTCGCGCCATAATTTTTCGTGTTTTGGTTGCATAGCTTGGCGATAATTCTTAGGGATCTTGATGTCGCTTCCATGCAATCCACGTTGTCCACGACGATCCATGTGCGATGTTTTAAATGTCAAGTATGCTTTGTAGTCTTCGAATCCTAGATAGCATTTTTCATTACAGTGTTAGGGAGCCGGGGATGATATTTAGCAGCTTTCAGTAGCTTCGCATTCACCTTAGCACGCTTTCTTTCGCGCATCCGTCGAATTTTGACACCTCTTGGACGTCTATGTCCAATCAATTGATAGTAGGGAACTGCCTCTTGTTGCTTGGTAAATTGGTCCGATTCAGATTCACATTTTTTACTTCGATCAATAAGGTAGTCATATATGTGTCCATCGTCACGTAAGTTGTCTACATCTTTGTCCACTGTACCCATATCTGTGACATGATCGACTGATTCAGCATCCCAATCCTCAGAATCTATGTCTACATCTTCCTTGATCTCTTCATCTTCATCTTCATCCTCCTTTGAACTTGTATTATCATCAGTTGCAAGGAGGCTTGCCACTTCATCGCGAATAAATTCCCCGTTTCGAGATTCATTACATTTTCCATCATTGCTTTTCTGTGTTTTGTCGAAGTCGCTGCAGACCCCTACATCTTTGTTTGACGACAAAGTAAATCATTCTTGTTAGTTACATTTTACGTCGATGATCTACCCATTGGATCACAATGCGAGGAAGCCATTGGAGAATTTGTTGATAATTTATCAAAGCATTTCAAGCTTGAAAGACTTGGCAATGCTCGATTCGTAGTTGGTATTGAAGTGCATTACAATAAAGCGGCAAGAACTATGCGTATCAGTAAGCAAGCAAGGATATTCAGAATGATTGAAAAATACAATTATGTCAAAGGTAAAGCAGTTTATAATCCTTGTTCTGCAGGGCAATTCCTTGCAAAGAACGAAAACAAAGATTCAAGAATGGTCAATAGACCTTATAGATCTTTAGTGGGATCACTTTGGTATATCGCTAATGGAACAAGGCCTGACGTTGCAGTCGCGGTAAGTCAACTCAGTCGCCATCTCGAAAATCCTAGCGAGGAACATTGGAACGCAGCAATAGGAGTCCTTCGGTACTTGAAGTCGACAACCTCGAAAGGGATATGTTTCGGGACAAAAAGGGTCAGTTACAGCTTACTTCATTCTGCGATGCGGATTGGGCCAGTAACAAGGACAACAGAAAATCAACGTCTGGGTTTATGGGTATGCTAAATTCATCTCCAGTCATTTTCAAATTGAAATTACAACAAAGTGTAGCCTTGAGTACAGCTGAAGCGGAACACATTGCTTTATGAGTATGTGTACAAGAGATTTTATGCACAAGTAATTTATTGTCAGAAATTGGTGTACGGGATTTAGACAGAACTAATCTTTATGAAGACAACCAGAGTGCAATAGCAATTGCAATGAGTAAGGGATACCAGAGTCGTGCAAAGCACATAGACATAAGGTATCATTCCATTCGAGAACAAATTCAGCCGGGCAGCATAAATATCCAGTACATTTAATCATGAGATCCATTGGCCGATTTTTTAACAAAAGCCATCTTGACAAAGCAATTCTCACAATTGGTGAAGAAATCAAATGTAAAGAATTGTGTGTCGAGGGGGAGTGTCGCGATTGTGAAACAAAACGTCTAGTACCAGATTTTTCCACTCTATTTATCAAGAATGTTTGGAGAACATCAGAACATATCTTTACGCGGAAATAGAACGTAAGTCACGATGTCACAAACGCTAAAGATAAATTTCGATATAGGCTTAGATTAGCTAAATAGTGAACTAAGGACCTAAAATATATTTACAATTTATTCTACCAACTGATATTACAGCAATATGTTTTCTATCTCTTCCTCACATCCGATCACAAGTTGGAACGCAAAACGTTCGTTTTCGCTACATTGGATAGCTCTCTATCGCCTCTCTCTGATTCTTTAACTGTATTGGTTCTCCCTGGGTACTTCTTTGAAGTTTTCCGGGAGAGAAATGCATCTTTTCACGATCAAACAGTTTGAAATGTTTCCTATATTCCTTCCTCACATCCGTTCAGAAGTTGGAACTCGAAACGATCGTTTTCGCTATCTTGGATAGCTTGCCATCGCCTCTCCATGATTCTTTGACTGTATTGGTTCTCCCTGGGTACTTCTTTGACGTTTATTAGGTAAGGAATGTATCTCTTCAGAATCCAACAGTTTAATATGTTTCCTTTATCTCTTCCTTGCATCCATTCAGAAGGTGGGTGTAACGTTGGAACTGTTGGAACGTGAAGAGGTGGTTGGCTGGAGAGAAAAATGAAAAGGGATATGTTTGAGTTAGGTCCTCAGTTCGCTGTGCTTACTCTGAGCCTATCCCTTAGAGGTCACACACATTCTTCCGTATGCGTGTGACACGATTCCTATCCCTGCTACTAATCAATTACTAATGCATATGTATTCGGTTTGAGTCCGGAAAGAAGAATGCACGTACCATACACCTACCTTGATGAGTCTTATCAAGAAAATCTGTTACATGTGTTACATCCCCCAGACTTGACTTCGCTTTGGCGGTTTTGAAAATCTTCAAGGAGTTGATGCCAATGCGAAATGTGTTTGATATTTATCTCTTCTTCCCATGTACTTTCATGCGCGGGATATCCGAGCCACTTGACAAACCACATGACCTGATCTCTATGAATCTTGCGCTGAGGAAGGGACTCCACGACATAAAGATCTTCACCAACATCGTCAAGTATGACTGAAGCTGCCTGAAGTATTGGTCTTGCGTAGAATCTGGTTAGATTTTCGACGCGGTGACTAAGTAATTCCATTGAAAGCAGGATGCAAACGCTTCATGCTTGGTGGTAACAACAACCGAGCCACGTTCTTGTTAAATCATTTGTTTAATTTCGAACGGTCCAACCTTCTTTGCTGCCAATTTAGCTTTCTGAGGGGCTGTACATTTTGCTATAGTCTTCAATGGAGGATTTCTCGTATCTAACATGACAAAATCCACAGCCCGAAATGTTACTGCCAGACACTTCCTGTCAACATATTTTTTCTGTCGCATCTGAGCTTGTTTTAAGTTTTCTTGTGCCAATTTGATAACTTCTTGCAGTTTTACGGCAAAGGTTTTGGTGAATTCTGCAACTTCCATATGATGAACATTTGAATCTTCCATATCGAATTCTTGAGCAATTAGATTTTGAACTTTTCTACCGGTGGCAACTTCAAAGGGTGTTAACCTGGTTGATTCATTAAGAAGTGTTGCATGAGCATACTCGATCGTTCCTATATGTTGTATCCAGTCATCACCATGATATGATACCATGCATCGAAGCGCATCTTCTAGTACAAAATTCTTGCGTTCGGTTTGACCATCTGCTTGCGCTCGATGAAACGTGGTCATACTCAACTTGATACCCATTAGGTTAGCTAATGATTTCCAAAAGTATGATGTAAACTTCGGGTCACGGTCATTAAAAACGACTTTTGGTAAACCATGGTGACGAATTACAGCATTAGAGAATACTTTCGCTGTAGCTTCCGCATCCGCTGTTGAGTAAGTTGGTTGATACTTTGAACGCTTCGATAATTTGTCCACTGTGACAAAAATGGCACCAAATCCTTCTGATACTGGCAATCCTGCTATAAAATCCATTGATACAACTTCCCATCATTCTTGAGGTGTAGCAATTGGCATCATTAAACCAACCTTCTTCCTATTACTCGTCTTCCATCGTGCACAAGTTTGACAACTGCGAACATAGTCGCGGATATCCTTTTCTAGTGTAGACCAATAATACCATTGAGCTGCCTTCAACTGCGTTCGTCGAGCTTCTGGATATGCAGCCACTGCGGCGTCATGAAATTCTTGTATCATATCCGTGATCAGCTTGTTGTTATTCGGTACACATAACCGCAGCATTGGGTGCTTCGTTCGCAAGAACAGCAAACCAGTATGCGTCACAAACTTTTCGTTCCCACCAGGATTCTGCCATGCCACATGAAATTCGGATCACTGGAATAAGAGCTTTGGAAAGCTGCCTTTGTTGTACTGGAAATATGAACGATGCCCATTGTGTTTCAACGTTGTGAAATTGCTCTTGCCTTACTTCGACAGCATGTTTCATCCAGTGGATGTCCACGACGAAGAGAAAGAGGTAGGAATCTGGATTAGGAAGATGTCTTACATACGCACGATACCACATGATGTTGCATAGATTGATATTTCTTGTGGCATGTTTCATTACAGCCATGAACCTGAGGTGTTCGAACGTCGCAGGATTCCTCAGATACCTTCAAGTCTTCCTGTGCCGGTCGAGAGAGAGCATCAGCCACCACATTGGTGTAACCTTTAACGTGATTCAAAATAAAGTCGAAATGCGAGAAGAACGTCAGCATCCGTGCAAGTTTGGGAGCCACCTTTGCCTGGTGTAGCATCCATCTGCATGCCGAATTGTCTGTAAACACGTCAAAATGACGTCCATGAAGATAATGTCGCCATTTGGAGAGTGCAATCTTGATTGCAAGTAGTTCCTACTCATGAGCGGGCCATTTCGCTTCATAGGTTCCCAGCTTTTTCGAATAGAAGGCAATGGGAGCATGAAATTCTTTGACTCTCTAGATAGTACACCACCCATACAATAAGTAGAAGCATCTGTTGTTACTGCAAATCGGCAATTGAAATCAGGTAAATGTAATGTCGGAGTCTGTTGTAATGCTAACTTCAATGCGCGAAAAGCATGATCATGTTCCTTCAACCAACTCCATTCAGCATCTTTCTTGATCAATTTATGAAGTGGCAATGCAATTCGTGCAAAATCACAAATAAACCTTCAATAGTAGCCAGCTAGACCCAAGAATCTTAGAAGATGCTTACGAGTTGTTGGCACCGGATACTTTTTAATTGCTGTGGCCTTATTTGCATCGACTCTGATCCTATCTGCTGTGATTGTGTGGCCGAGAAACTGAACACTTAACTTGCCAAAGTCACACTTGGACAGACGGTCATACAGTTTCTCTGAACGAAGAACATCACATACCATGGTAAGATGTTGTACATGTTCTTTCATTGACTGGGAGAAAATGCATATATCATCCAGGTAAACGACTACGAACTTGAATTTATCAAATAGCACGCGCATAAGACGAGACCAAACTCCTGGCATGCCAGCCATCCCATTGGGGCAATACACCATTGATACGATTATTTTTGTGATCTGAATGCGGTGTAAGGACGACTATTTGGCTCTACACGCATCTGATGATATCCTTGTGCTAGATCTACTCCAGTAAACACAGTTGCACCAAGCATTTGATCAAATAATTCGACGATATATGGTAGAGGAATCTCTGGAATCCTTGTCTGACTGTTGACGCAACGATAGTCGATGACCCAACGTATCGGCACTTTTGTATTACCTCTACGCAGCCATTCAGCACGTTTAACTGTCATCCCTGTTGCCGGATCCTTTTTTGGAACACCAAGTATATTAGAAATCCAAGGAGAGTTTGACACTTCGATCCATCCTTTTTTGACATTGTCGCGTACGAATTTTTTCAAAGCATCTTGTTCGGTTTTTGATATTCGAAATGGTGGACGTGCACTTGGTATGGCATCCGACTTTGGTTGGAGATCAATATTCACTGCACGCCTTGGTGGTAAACTGTCCGGTAACTTGTCTGGAAAGCAGTATTCGTATTGATGAAGAATAGCTTTCAACTCTGATGGTATGACAGGTACTACACCATCCGATGCTGATTTTAACCACATATAATTCTTCGTATTTTGCATCTTGGACCTTGGAACATATCTCGTTACCCGTTCTTCCACACATAGACAAGTCTTCTGTAATTCGAATGTCTGACTCCTCCAATCGATAATCGGATTGTGTTGGATGAACCATGGCTGACAAAATATAGCATCGTGAGTATTAGGCAAATCCCACTCTGTAAATAGCATATCGTCAAACTTCTTGCCTTGTACTTCATAAGAAGCCTCAACTTCCTGGAATTGTTTTTTTGTTTGTCTGCCATCAAATCCTTGATCTTCGACAATTTCCGTCTTCATTATTGTCTTTGCTATACCCCGTTTGATCAGGTTGATTAAAGCACCACTATCAATCAATATGCGCACGTCTTTTCCATCAAGCCGTCCATTCACAACATAAAGATTACTCTTACGATCAAGCTCCACCGCATTGAACTCTGCATTATCATACACAATAGGTTGTTCCAATTCTTCCATAGTGGCTAGATTATGCTCCACCATAGGACTTGTTCGACGGTCTCGTTGAGTATGTTGTTGGCTGCGATAGTCTTGCGCTGGTCGTGATTCAGTAACTTTCCCTTGGCGACGTTTTGTGCGACATACTGATGCTTGATGTCCTGGCTTATTGCAATTGAAGCAAAGACGTTGACGCAGACATTCATCGCGACTCATCATTCGCACATTGTCGATTTCCATTGGACTTGGGCTACTGGAATGAAACTGTCCACTGTTGAAGCTTCTGTATCGCGGCTCTGGACGTGAACGTTCTCCATCTCGAGAGCGACGATGTGACCGTTCATAGTCCAATGATAGTGTGACGGATTCGAAAAGCGTAGAACATCGGCGATAGCGCACCTCCGTTCGAATAGCTGGAGCCAATCCCGGACAAAATACATAATTTTGTCGAGCTCACTCAGTTCTTGTACTTGTGTGATTATATGGCGGAAATGACCCACGTAGTCATCAAGTCCACGGCATTGTATTTGTGATAATTCCCCCAACTGGTCACGCAAGCGTTCTTGAAGATTCGCTAGAACAAATTCATTGGAAAGTTCTAAAAAGAAATCTTCAACTGATGTGATTTCGGACTTATTCACAATATACCACTGCGCAGCTCCGTGCGACAGGGTTCCACCCAACATTGTCAGCAGACGCGCTTGTACTGTCTCTTCCCATCTATTAATATCCCTTGCTTTAAAGTAATCCTCAATGTGTTCTTTGTATAATTGAAATGATTCACTTATAGCTCCACTATAGGATGGCAACTTGCAACCTTCTACCTTAATCTTTGACTCCTTTGTTGTTTGCTGCAACTCTCTGATCATATGGGCATGCTGCTCCATTAAAGCAAGCACAATCTGTAGTAACTGAGCATTTGACGGCTCACCCATTCGGTCTTTTATTGTTCAGCGAAGTTCTATTCTTGAACTGAGGGGGAGAACTGGACTGATTGCAACTTGACTTCTCCTCGTATCCACGCATGCTCCTCTTTGACGCAAAGTGCTACCAGATGTAACGTTGGAACTGTTGGAACGTGAAGAGGTGGTGGGCAGGAAAGAAAACTGAAAAGTGATGTATTTGATTTAGGTCCCCAGTTCGTTATGCTTACTCTGAGCCTATCCCTTAGAGGTCACACACATTCTTCCGTATGCGTGTGACACGATTCCTATCCCTGCTACTAGTCAATTATTATTGCATATGTATTCGGTTTGAGTCCGGAAAGAAGAATGCACGTACCATACACCTACCTTAATGAGTCTTCTCAAGAATATGTGTTACATGCGTTACAATTCGCATCATGATATACTGTAAGATGTGTCTTAGATCTGTTCGAAAGCGGGGAATAAATGCGTATCTGTGTCAACAGGCGGGAGAATACTATTGTAGCCGACCCACTTGATCACAGTAGACTACCACGATGAATTTGGAGGATATTGTGGGTACCAAGCTAGTGCGGTCATATAAGTAAATTTATGGAATTTCAAGTAGAAGAACGGCGCTAGTGTTGTGGAAGCCTCGTCGGGGAAATATCATGCAACGACCAACTCGAAGCCCCTTGTTTCGCAGTGTTAACTGCTCTACGCTTATGGACGGTACAATCTACATCCAGAAGCGGAACAAGAGCTTGCTTGGCGATAGGCAGAAGCGGTAGATCCTCTTTGATGAACTTTAGCGATACAATTGCTTCCGAATGGCGCGTTAGTCGATATATTGGGCAGAGGAAGTGAGTTTCTCCAGACGATGTACTCGGTCGGTATGATGGTAAAAACGATCGCATTTGTGGTGTACGACCGCTACTTTGTCCGCCCTAATCAATGCTGTATCATCGCATGATTTGCGGCAATAAGTCGGTCTATGAAACGACCAATAGATGCTGTTATTCGAAGGAGTGCAAAAAGCGCATCGAAAAATCAATAGTATTATTCAGTTTAACTGCACTCAGCTAAAGCTGCGGTATTTATTGTGACGAAAAACGATTCCGCCTCCGCGCTCCAAGACGGATTTGACCATGAAATGTGACAAAGAATCGTCTGGTGCTCCACGATTATTCGCAAACTAAATTACTTTATACGTGATCGATGAATTCAAAGTACAAGATGAGGATCGGAAGTCGCAACGTAAAAGAAAGTACTAATAGTCGGTGTGGACTGATGGATCTCACCCACGTGTTGACATCAACATCGCACTTTGGCGAAAGTTATCGCACTTTGCGATTAGATTATAGAAGTAGTGTGCACGTTATACTCAACACTCAGTGCATCTTGCTGATAATTATGATTTCTTGCTCTGTTCACGGTAATTCTATACCACTAATTGCGACTCATAACGTGAGTACGACCATAATGGGTCCTTGTAATGACTTGTTGGTTCTATGTCTCTTTAGTTGACTTTTTGGCGCACTTCAGGTAACTGCACCCCTCGGATACAGAGGTCAGATTGCATGAGGCACATTAGCAAAGACCAAGATGGACGTTTCGCACATTCTCGTAAAATCAAAAGTCTAGAACTTTATCGAATGTATCAAAGCAAAGCTTCTACAGAAAAATCAATGAGTCAATTATGCTGTGATTAAAGAGACTATCATACAGATCAGCTCTGAATGCTTGGTAGACATGCATATGCATACTACAGTATATGCCATTTGAAGAAATATGCAAGGTTGAAGCAAGCTTTGAATTTGTAGTTTGTACCGACTACTAAAGTATAAACTCGTGAGAACAATATTTGAGAAACCATGTGTACAGTATACACCTATATCGTCGTATACCGGGGGTAGAATGTTCATCCCAAACGTCTCGATAAATGGTCCTTAGGAACACGCGCGAATTCTTAAAATGTAAAGTCGTGTACCAGCTGCCATCTATAGAAGTCTAGGAGTTGAGCATTGGTCGGTCGTCTTGCTTTCAAGGCTTATGGAACCCACATACTGGTAACACGCCTTTAGGATCGGACGGTCGGGCACTTTGAACCTAACCCACCCCTTTCTTCCTAACAGGTGTACCTTTTTCCGATCACTTTCCAACCGTCGTGTTGCGTTGGTGTGATGGCATACAAAATCGAAAGAACGGATAAATTAAGCCGACCAACATGGAATGTATAGTAAACTCACTAAAAGCTCCTCGTCTTTACTTAGCATACGCACATGGCGTCCTCAGAAATTTAGACATATGGAGCGGGACACTTATAACCAGCACATTTTTTTTGGGCGGCCGAAATCGATCCCTGTAAAAATCTAGATTTTGATTGGTTAAAATGTTCTAATTTAAAAATCTGCATTTTGATTGGTTAAAATCTCAGAGTGGCCATTCACTCCTACGATACAATCGCGCAACATTCAAGCAATGACACGGCCTACCAAGCGAATGAAAAGAATGCAGCATTTGACACTTCTCTCAGCTCAAAAACGAAAAAAAAAATGCTGATTAAACACGATAGCATTGTGAAGTGTACCGATGTCAATAATCATAGGGAGGAGGGTAGTGGAAATAAAGACATTAGGAGGACTACTAACGAAGATACCAATGACAGCTGGAACATAAACCACAGCGATTCGTCTGATATTGGAAGTGGTTATGAAACAAATGATGATGAGGAGGAGGTAACCCACGGTGTTGCAGAAAATATTGAAAGGGCCTTTAATGCTGACCTATCTACCCGCTCCAAATTAGAAAATCCCACCAGGCCAGCACGCTATATTGGCCAATCAAAACGCACCCAAAGACGAAAAAATGCAGCACTTAAACGTGCAGTCGTCGGTACCAAACCATTGACGGCATACATTATCAAGCAAATGGCTGAGCATGAACAAGAGGGAGAGGAAAATTGGCAGCAAGATGATTCCGCGGAAAGCAGTGAGAGCAATAACAATACTTCAAACTGGAC
Source organism: Albugo laibachii (assembly GCA_902706625.1). Taxonomy (NCBI): domain Eukaryota; phylum Oomycota; class Peronosporomycetes; order Albuginales; family Albuginaceae; genus Albugo; species Albugo laibachii. The sequence continues at coordinate 13,714 of CACSLJ010000093.1, forward strand.
TGATGCAAAATTATCTGCTTCACTAGAGAAGTTGAAGGCGATGGAAGAGGAGGGAAAGGATTCTCAGGCGGCACAAAATCGATATGACGCAGTAACATCGTATCTCTGTCTTGTTAAAGCCGGCTTTAAACGTGAAGAAGCAAGTAAACTCATTGCTGAAGGTGCTGGAAGAGGAATTTACTTTGCGCGATCTATTGGTGCATGGGCAGCAATGTTTCTGAATGATGGTGAATTGCCAATTTCTCTTTGGGGCAAGCATGCCAAACGTCTAAGTTATCTCAAAGACGAAGACTGCATTTTACGTCTCCAGCATTATCTGCGCAAAAAAATTCAAGATTGATATATCGCAGTAGACAGCTCATATCAATGAGAGCATACTCCCTCAGCTTGGATACGCTCCATCGCCAACAATTTCAGAAAAAACCACAAAACGCTGGCTCAAATCCCTAGACATAACTTATCGTACGGTTACAAAAGGGATATATATGGATGGACATGAGAGAGAAGATGTAGTGAGCTACAGGGTTGCATTTCTCAAAAAGATGGAAGCATTTGAGTCTCGCATGCCTTTCATTGGCGATGGCGACAAGCAACTTGAAGAGACGAAGATTATTTGACCTAAAGAAGACGTGCGTCCACTCATTCTTGTGACGCATGACGACAGCACCTTTTCTGCCCATGATGGTCTCAAACGTCTGTGGATTCCTATTGGTGAACAACCATTGCGCAAAAAATTCAGGGACGATCGGCACATGTTAGCCATTTCCTAACATACGTTACGGGGCGTCTGGCACTTGATGAAGAAAAGCGACACCAGTATCCAGAACTACTAGCCGAAGCATGTGTAATTATTAATCCAGGAGTTCAACATGGTGGTTGGTGGACAGCACAAGAGCTTTACGCACAAGTTCGTGACAAAGCGATCCCAATTTTTGAGGCTCAATTTCCGCGAATGCAAGCCCTCGTTGCAGTTGATAACGCAACAAGCCACAATGCATTCGCACCGGATGCCCTGCGTGCCAATTGTATGAATCTTAGCAGTGGTGGAAAACAGGCAAATATGAGGAGAACAACGTGGGGTGCTGGACACATACAGGAGATGGTGTTTTCTGAATCACACCCGAATCAAAAACTTCGGAGGCAGCCTAAAGGCCTCAAAGTTGTTCTCGAGGAACGTGGTTTGTGTTGCGCCAATCTCAAGCTTCAATGCAAAAGATTTCCACATCTTGGTACTGATAGCTGTTCCGCACGCAGAATCATCTCAAACCAACCTGATTTTCAGGCACAAAAAGGAATGCTCGAAGAGCTTATTGTTGAAGCAGGTCACTACTTCATCTCATAACCAAAATTCCACTGTGAGCTTAATTTTATCGAAAACTTTTGGGGAACTGCTAAACTGTATACAAGGAAGAACTGCGATTATTCCTGGGTTGGACTACAAAAAACCGTGCCTCTTGCACTTGACTCTGTTAGCGTCAACGAGATCCGCCGTCATGCACCTGCACGCAAATCCCAGAGATACATGGATGTTTACCGGAAAGGACACACTGGAAGAGCAGTGGAGTATGCTGTACGCAAGTACCGATCGCATCGCCGCCTCCCTAGCTGCATTCTCATGGACATTAACACCCTCACTTCAGATACGTCATGATTGGCTGCTATCCTTACAAAGAGCTTTCTACTCGCTAATTATGACATTAAATTGTTTTCTATAAATACAATATGTAGCCTGGCTTTGATTGAGAATATTCCAATCAATACAAACGATAACAAATTTCTAAGAGCGTAGGGAGAAAGCGGTTAAGCTGTTCTTGGTGACGGCACTTTTCTTCTGTAGAAAGAGGGCACAACTGATGTATAATTTATATTATTGTCAAAGGCAAAGCATGCTATTAAACCGTAAGTGTCTGGTAGCAGGCACTCTGATTGGCTACCATCCTCAGCAAGTGTTTCTATTGGTTAATTATATAGATATAATCATGTGTATCAATTATACTATAGAAATAATGTATTTGTAGAGGTGACCAATTTTGTACCTGCCCATACTATACTGTAATGCAAAATGTAGCCTGACTTGGAATGATAATATCTCGATCAAAAAAATTGATACAGAAAATCTGAGAGCGTAGAGAGATAGCTGAATTGCTTTTTTAGGTGATAGCGCTCTTTTTTTTATATTTTCATAGTTAATCCAAATCGCTATTATTCATTTTAGTAAGGGAAAAAATATGCTGGTTTTAAGTGTCCTGCAGTATAGTAGAAGGTTGTGCCCCAGTGTTGAAAACGAATACAAGGAGGCATCAGATCGAACTATTTGACTTGGTTTGAAGTTTTTGTACTTATTTCGATAATCCGATCCGTATTGAACACGATTTGACACTACTGAACCTTATCTTCTTCTATATGCGCCACGATTTCAACGGTATCAAAAATCGTATGCAGGATGTTGAAATGTAACAAAGTTTTCTATGCTTGAAATAGTTTCAGAAATTCTCAAACGAATGATGTTCATATCTGCATGCGACGGAGCCTGCTGCAAATACCACTTGGGTAACTTAGGACCTCTAGAGTTTCATAGAATTACAGATATATCTCACATCGTTCACACCCATAATACATTATATTCGTGTACATAAGAAATAAATTAATTTTCACAAGATTTATGATGCTAAAGTTTCCCCCACACGCAATTAGAGTTTTGTAAATCAAAGATCGTGGATTATAAACAGACGTTGATTCGACGCTTTGAACACATGACTAAGGCTTGTAGATGTCTACCAACCGAACGAGGAAGCAGGCTTAAATTCGGAAGTACGTTTATTTAGGTCCTTAGTTCACTTCACCGTTATTCTAAGCCTTTAAGAACTTTCTATCCTTTACCTGTTATGTTGTAAATCTCCAAGAAGACTCGATCCACCTCAGTAGGTTAAGACAGTCATACTCATCTACATCCGACTCAAATTCTCACAAAATATGATGAATATCTTCGTAGTTATAGAAGGATTGGTATATTTTTCGCTCGAAATCTTAACCTTCACAAGCAAATACAAGCGATCGTTTTATTGAGATAAACCTATTCATCGTGTAAAAGGTGAGGGGATCCCTTCTGCTGCTTTTGTCGCTCCTATACGAATTCCTACCGATTCATGTATACCTACAATATTTATAAAGTGTTCCAAAGTCCGCTGATTGGATGTAATACTAATCCCGTAAATTGTGCTGTGGTTTGCGTGATTTTGCGCACCGTTGGCAAAAGAATCGCAGGTGATCAGGTACTGAGCTTCGTTGATATGGTCATCTTTACATTTGATGCAGTGGTACGATATTTGCGCAAAGGTTTGCATTATTCTGACGCAGTTATCTGTCGAAATGGTCGTGTAATAGGGAACGAGAAGATTCAGGTGGCTACGACTATGACTAAAAGCGATATTGGTAATGACAAATTTCGCAGAGCGATTCTACATCAAATGGGATCCGTAATGAAAGCATTCTATGATTAATGGGAAGCACACGATCGTTCTCGCAGAAGTAGCAGCATGGAAACAATGGTGAATTGATTGGGACATTCTGAATCAAAGTACATCAGCAAGCGAGAACTAGCTGGTATTCGTCAAAAGCAAAAAGGTATTTCTTTGCGAATATATTTGGTGAATACGAATATGACCCAAACGTTTGGCTGATCTGGTCCTCTAGGATTGGGAAGTCGTAAATCGCAGTGTCTACAGGATCCAAATAGGAACTCATATTGGAAGCTCCGATGCGTCGACCGGACTTTAACGAGTATCAGATGAACAAATGGAGACATACGACGATGAATTTCAGTTCGAAATATGCAGACGTACGAGGAGAGTTTAAATGGAATGATGGAGGTGTACAAGGGAGAATTTCAGATGAGCTCATGGAGGCGTACGAAGATTAGTATCGAATAAATTGGTGGAGACGTGCGAGGAAGAGACTTGGTGGACTTCGTACGCCACAATATTTCGTCATCGTTGTTCACATCGACGTGGGACAGATCAGCTGCTGCGTTTGGTTGATCTCGCAAAGGGCATGCTTTGCTCTGTACGATTTAGAATACTGGCATGCTTAGTATACAACTGTATACAACTGGCACATAGACCATACCATTACCGGAAGCTACTCTTACGCGTCGATGTATGGTGAGTACGCATGGTCACATTTGTGGACCGATAGCGAAATGAAGATTGAGAAAACCAACAACCAGCTACATTTTCAGCTCTTTTGCACGATGAAGTAGGGCTAACCCTTAACTACCCATTTTAGCGGGTCATACATTTATTGCTTGGTTTATTTATCAAACTTCACACGTTATTCATGTTTCTTGTAATGAGTGATTTCTCAAAGTAAGAGCATCGTTTTCTGCTATCCTTCTCTCATATACTTCAATGATTCCTCGCTTGGTTGTTTCGCATATCGATCAATCCATTTTTAATGCTGTCAAACAGCTTCTGCGATGTGTTGCGTATCCTTCTCACCATGCTTCAGTGTGTATCCTACCACACAAATTCATGTAAAACGCACCATTTTATACATCCAAGAAGTAGTGTATGAAGCAAGGTACAAAAACAAACTGTAAAAGTAGGCTATAATGTTTTCGTTAATAACAATGATAGCATCCCTTGCAGCGCGCTTGTATCTATAATCCAACAACAGATTAGATAACTCCCGACTTGCGCATGAAGAGTGAGCATTAGATTAGGTTTATGATAAGTACTTAATGAATAATAATTCCGCGAATAACAAACTTCATGACTATAAGTCTCCCGAAGTTCTTTTCAAATGCATTTTCTCCACTACGCAAAAGCGTACAGGGACGATGCTTCCTTCATAACATCATATCGACAACACCGGTCACGCGGCCTTGTTTCCTCTTCATTGCCCTTACAACATGTAATTAGACATCACAAGCGCCCGAAATCTATTCTGTTGTATCCGACACGCTTTGTTGAGATCGGTGTCTCCCTTCAGAGTTCGACGTCGATTTTATGGAGTCTAGTCTTCCGCATGGTTGGTTTGCCGACTGTGACGTTCTGTCCTCGATATCAGAACCTTCCACAAGGTTTGGCGCACCTAACGACTTGTCAAGAACTGCGGCGTTTTGGGATAAAATTTGCAGCTTACTTGATGCACCTTCAGCCAATCAGACTCTCGTTGCAATATACCTCTTTTGCATGACGTCATTCGAAAATAAATTGAGCTCCTCGAAGACTCATACCGTACTCTAAACGAACAACTGGACTGTCCAATCTCGATGCCGGCGAGATTCTACAATCCCTGCAAAACAAGTGAGACGATCAAGCCCGAAATACCATCAAAGCGATGAAGATGCTAAGCATTCCAATCCGTGGAGCGACACCCCACTCATCCGCTCTTTACACAGCAATATATTCATGTGTTTGAACACTCTTCCACTGATAGTCATGACTTGGATAATGAGGACTGTACAAGAGCTCGTTTGTGATGAAGATCGAGTACGATGTATACAGAATGTGTTGACTTGCTCATCTATCTCGTGGAGGAAAGGGAATGTCAAGCTTTGCCGATGAGCAGTAGATCGTCATACACTGAATCGAACGCCTTCTTTTATCGAGATTTCTAGCTGAGTACACGTTTTCTCGTAGTCTTGCATCATTCCTTCACAGATCGCACATGTAATCAAAAGAATCCGATATCCTAAAATGTTTTCATGTTGATCCGTGATCACACAAGGATACTCGCCCTCGAGTTCCCACTGTGAATGATCTTGAAATTCTCCAAAAACAAAGCACCGATACATTGATCGCTTCCTGATTCGGATAAAACGAACACAGGAAGCCAAATTTACGGCAGTTATATTTTTTGTCGTCAACCATGAGTTCTTTTGTTGGAGTGCAACGCATCACATCAACACTCCCTTTGGCGCTGCATGAAACATTTGTTTGCCCGTTATAAGCACCAACACTTCCTTTTAGCACATGAACCCCATCATCAGAGTATTTTCTATCCGTGGAATGCATGTTTCTGAAATCGGTACGCTCCATCTTTTGTACGAGCTTTCATTGACCACATTCCTTCATAAGTCGCATTCAGATCATCCAACTAGAATTGCATTACTGGTGTACGAAAAGCTGAACAGCGGATCGGCTACGATCTTGTACACAAATGCGGATAATCGAATAAGACCAGCGCTCACTCCCCTGGCCCATTGTTTTGCTTTCAAAAGGCTCGATATAGAATTGAGGCCTTCGTGTCCAAACCAAATGAGAGAGAATACTGCTTGCCTTCATTCTGAATTTATGGCACATTGAGATTAATGGCCATACAATATCCAAAATACGTTCTTCTCGCACTGGCTCTACTAAAACTTCTCGGGGGAATCTTGTAGTATCAAATGAAACTATATCCGAGTTCAGCGATACCTTACTATCCAAGACGAATGGCATAGAAGGTATTATTCCCGTATTTGCAATCGCAGAAAACATATCAGCTCATGTCTGTAGTTGTATTAAGCTATCATGGCTGTAAAGCCCAAACTTCGTCATCGGGGCAGAATAATACTTCCGTTGAAACTCGATCAAAGGTTCGCGAACATCGAAATCGGAACCAAAGGTGGTTTGAGATTCTCCAATAAAGTTTGAATGTTGTCGGACCCAAATTTATGGAACGCTTGCGGAGGATGCGTCATGTGTTCTGCAATTGATACAGACTTCGTTGATCATTTCGTAGATTCTTAAAATGTTCTGAATGAACCGCTTGCTTTTTTCTCATGAGAGCTGATGGCGTAAAGAGCGGAACACTGAAAGAAAGCAAAACGATCAGGTGCTTGGTAAAAAAAATTGCTGGCAACATGAATTAGAAATTGATGTACGTCTGCAATGTCGAGGCATTGCTGTAACCATTATGAGCACTCAAGAATTCTTTATAACTGTTTTTGTCGGCATACTTTGCAGTTCTGAGAAATAGCATATGCTCACAAAAATATGTAAGCCCGGGGATATCTTCTGGATCACTTTGATGACCAACATGAACGTCCATCACCGCACTTGCTTCTTCTGTCTTTGTAAGATCGGAGATCAGCAAGACATGTAGATGTTTTGATGCACCAGAAGTAGGAGCTTTAGTGGAGAGCTGGTCGCCTTCCATCAGTAGAATCAACGATACCGGTACAGCCTTTCATATTTACATCAATGGTATCAATGCTCTATCATTCGCTCATACATTCCGACATCCATTGTAGCAATGATTCTCGTAGCTTGTCCGATTACTGCCAAGAAATCGGCTCGCCTAGTATCCTAGAAAATAGAAGGAATTTTCTTCTCTCTTGACCGCTTTCGACGACGCAATAGTGGCTGCAAAATCGCGGCTGATGACTTTTTTCCTCTGTCTTTGCTCTCTAGCCCATATGAAGGCAGATTTTTTGTTTCATGTCAGTACAGGTCTCCCTTCCTTAGTGAAACCTATCAATTTTTAAAACCTCTCAAAATAGATAGAGTCCCTTTTTTAACATGAAGCAACCCCTTCGCATGCGCGTTCGACTGACGATCGAACAGCAACGCACGCTCGTTCAGCACCACGCGAACAACGACGCACTCACGCTGCATGAACTCGGACTGTGGGTGAAAGAACGATTTGGCCTGCCCAGTGCTCCTTCCATATCAAATTTGATTCAGCTCTTGAAGCGGTTTCGCGCGCACCCAGAGCTGCTGCAACCGTGCAATGATGCAAACGTCCCTGCGTCCAAAATAACCTTGCTGCTTGACGCACAGCTACTACTCTGGATCGAGGAGTGCGGTCAGCGGGGTATTTATATCACTGGTCATTTAATTCGGCTCAAGGCGGAACCATTGCGAGACGAGCTGGTCACCGGCAGCGTGTCAGCGGCGATGCGTAGTCGCTTGCTCGATCTCACATTTTCAAAGGGCTGGCTATACAACTTTCAATGTCGTCACAACCTCAAGTCACAGCGTACGCAAGGAGAAGCCGGCTCAGCTTGTGCTGCCTCAGTCGACAATGCGTGCACGCATTGTCGACTATGAAGCGAAAGATGTCTACAATCCCGACGAGACAGCGCTCTACTACTGTAAGCCGCCCAACAAAACCATCTGCACAGAGCCTATCTCAGGGGAAAGAGCGACAAGAAGCGTTTGACTGTCGCTGTGGCAGCAAACGCCGATGGAACAGAGAAGCTCCCGTTGCTGTTCGTGGGATCCGCGGTCAAACCGCGCTGCTTTGGGCGGCAGTATGGCGAGCACCATGGAGTGCAATACAAGAGCACAAAAAAGGGCTGGCTGACGCGCGATCTCTTTCAGGAGTGGTTAAATGTGCTCAATGAGCGCATGAAGAAAGAAGGCCATCATATATTGCTACTCTTGTACAACACTTCTGCGCATTGTGCCGAGAAGCTTCTCAGCAACGTGGAGATCGAGATGCTTCCACCGAACACCACATCGCTCCTGCAGCCAATGGATGCAGGTGCCATCGCGTGTCTCAAGGCGTACTTCCACCGCAGACAGGGATGCCACGCTGTCGACGTGGCAGACAGCGTCATTGACGACGAAGAGAAGAGCACGAAGGATATCTACAAAGTCGACGTCCTGCAGGCTATGCATTGGTGCCGTGATGCGTGGGAGTCTGTGACGCAGTCCACCATCGCGAACTGTTGGAAGCACACTGGTATTATACCAGAAGACCTGTACGAGCACATTCAGGGCATTGCAAATGTGCGCCTCGAATCTACTCAATAAACACGTTTTTTATCTTTGCCTTGATATTCGCGCGAGTTAATATCCTTCAAAACTTAATGCGTATTTGCTATTTCACTAATTATGGGAGACCTGTACTCAAATCAGATGGTTGCATATTTTTCGCAGATTTTCGCTCACAAATCAAACTGCTATCATTGACATCTATCCCCACCAATGAGTCATCGTGGAAGCTGTACAGCTCGTAATCTGCTTGAGTCTCGTAGTCAGATGTCTAAGCTGTCGACACAGTTGTTGGAATCAAGTCTTTCAAAACAGATGCTTTCGTTTGTCTACAAAATTGATTCCATTTTGGAGAAGCAGTAACTGCAGGAAGACGTCTTCTGCCATTCTTCTGCCATTGAAGACCAGAATCGTTCGATCGAATGGTTCCACTTTACATTAGTCTCGTATGACTCCTCATTCGGAAATATTGGTGCTCATTCGTTTTCTGCTTTTCAGCTGGCTAAGATCCAAACGCTCTTGTGTTTCTCATCACGCGCGGTCAGAACTATTCTTGGATTCTTGTGTTGCATTAGATGAACTGAGATGGGCGACTCGATGCTCTACATTAACTGCTGCAAACTTTTCGCTGGAATTTCAGTAGATGCATTTCCGTCATTTTACTCAGAGTAGCTTGACGAGGGACAGCTGGGACTTGGAGTTCTGGATCTTTTTCCTTCTCAAAGAGTTTCATTGCAGCGACAGCCATTCGAATTGCGGCGTCTTCTATTTCTTTTAGCGCAAGTGCTTGAGCGGCGACACGAGCTTTATCAAACCCAATATTCTCATTAAGGAGACGTTCTTCAAAAGCTTCTGTTCTACTCGAAGACGGCCACTTTGAATCGTATTGTGAATCGATTTTATCCTCCGTTGTATGTTGATAATAAACGCTTGTGTCGAGCGAAGAAGGCGCATGACCTTTGATTTTGCAAGTTGGTTTTTGAAAGATCGGTTGTTTTTGATAACGACAATGCGATATCAAAGCCTTTGAATCCAGATAGAATTTCGCCAAATTCTCCGTCTCTTTGTAGTCTGTCCGTCTTGATACTTTGCATCGACGAAAATACATCGTCGCCATCTTCTAAGTCGCGGAATTGTTCATCTTCAAAATCGTATAGCGAAAAAAACTTCTTTTCCAATGTTTTGGAAGGAAGCCATTCCGGTAGAATCAGCTTTTAGACCAGAATTACGAATTGATGCACTTCTTTTCGCGAGCAGTGTGCTTTTGGAGGATATCAATATATTCGATGATGCTGATGGAGTGAAACCTGAGGACGAGAAGGATACATTTTTGACCTGTCGACTTCCAACACGATAACTAATTCCATCATCGGACCATTCAGATCCTTCCGCAAGTGTAGATCCTGTGTCCATCTTTTTTCGGCAAAAAGTGGAAAGGGGAACCAGATACATATCTCCGCCATATACATGATGTATGAGCGTGTTGGTAACGCTCAATATAGTTCGATCGAGCCATTCTTAATCTCGTCGTTGTCAATTTGCAAAGGCGCATTCCAATTCTTGAAAATCGTTTCGGAAATGGTTCTTCCAAGTTGGATACTGTCCACGAAAGCTGTAGACGAAACCATTGATTACACACAGTATTCTATTTGATGTAAGACGCCGAGATCAAATGCAGTACTATGATCATGACCAAGGAAGTATCATCATGGGGATTGGTAACAGCGATCCCGAAGAATTTTTTCGGCATCCCTCTATCGCCGATTGCGAATATGGTGCTGAGGATGTCGACGATGAATACAAGGCTCACTGTCGATGGGAAGCTGAGTTGTGGTGAAAAGGCTGCAACAATCAATGATTCTAGAATAGCTTCAATATGTGTTGTCCGGATCTGAACTTCCGGTCGGTTATGAAGATCTTTCCGAAGAAGAATGCATGATATATATCGCGGAAACAAGATCATAATGCCACCGTATGGCCTAGAATGAGGTGTATTGTCAACTAATCACGCAGAGTTTCGGACGGGAGTGAGAACAGAAAACCAATTGAATACAGAGCATACAAAAACAGAATGCTGGATTGGAGGTTGGCTCACGCTTATTCATGGACCCGACTGGAAATGGTGATATCAGGATGGAGTGGAGGGAAATGTTGATGTCTCGTCGAGGAAGGCATCTGGAGTGGGGGCAATGGCGAAGGTATGTCCGTTCGCCAGCTGAGTGACACTACCTGCGCGTACAGATCGGGATCGAATAGTCACTACGACCTGGCTCATGTCGAGGTTGACGATGGAGACATTATTGTGAAAACGTATCCAGTAATGAAGCCAAAGTACGACGATGACTACTCGTTCGGCGTGGAATTGCATGTGGATATTCTTCTGCAGCTCACCAAGCAAGATGGAGATAAATTCGATCGTACAAAAGTGACAAGAGTGATGCAATGGTGAGATTGTAATGCCGCTTGTAGCCTGGTTGTCTAGAGTTGAGGGGCAAGCAAGGATCTTAGAGTTAAAGCGGTTGCATGGAAGGAAGGACATGGGATGGCAGTTGTGCTTTTACACAGAGAAATGCAGCCGAAAATCAAGCATTATTTGAAGATGGATGATGGGGAGAATTCAGACGCATGTCAAATCCTGGCTGGGAGGCTTACAGATCCCGCAATAAAAAAGGATTTCGCTTTGGAGAATCGAGGTGAAGTTTGCATGTTGAGCTGGATTCGCTTTATCATTTGCCGACAGTGAGCATAACAAACGACGGGGTGAGCGTCGCGAGCATGATCGCAGAAACGAGATACATGGCATTATGAACAGCTAGTTTCTATCCTGGCATCTACTACTGGGAATATTGGCTCCATAAAGCCGCGTTTGGAAACGTTTATCGAAGTGCGTGATATCATAGTGTCTCCAGATTCACACAGCGCACCTTTGAATCGACTGACTTGTTGATATTCATGAGATTCTGTGTATCTCAATGCGCCTTACCAGAACAAAAACGAACATTTCAACGGAAAACACTTATAGCACCGGTGATAAAATTGGTTCTTCTTCGATATGAGGCAAAGAAAGCTATCTTCCTCCATCGATAGTATCGAGTACGGAGATAATTCCTTGACAGACCGTGGTGTCTCATTCAATGTCTTCAAAGTCGATCGGAATACGAAAACCTCGTATGCTTGCATTGGAAGGCGCAGAGAAGGAGATTGATTGTGTTTGAATGGAAATGGATCACATTGGCAGGAGCTGAACTGAAACATAAAACCTTCGATACATTCGATAAGGATGCACAACTTCAACGCACACCTGGTTCCTCGACCTGGATTGAAACTGAATCACCAAAAGTGTGTTTGTGGGAAATATGGGCTCTCTGGAAATGCCAGTGTCAATGTCGTATTCTGTGAAACCGCATGGAGTCATTGTCGCCTTCCACGTTTATTCAAATGTGCAAGAAGGCTGGTCTACATGCCATAATCAATCGGAGATCAAATGTAGATATACTCAAAGAGTGGTCTCGTCTTGCCAACAACCATAAGAAGCGAACATAGTTAATGTTCATCGTGGCCATGTATTGTATCCCACCAAGATCCAGCGAAATTAAGGCTTCGAAGAACGTATATCATGAAGTTTAGAAAGCCAGTTTTGGTGAAGCGAGGGTGTGAAGTTCGAGATGAAAGTAACTCTAATACAGTGGATATCGCAAAGCTAGCCTTGGAATCTCAGCCATTTACTGATCGTTCGAGACAGCAAGCACTTTAGAGCACTCGTAACTTTGAATTCAGCATTTGAGGAGCTTGCAACCGCGATTCATACGATACAACGGGAGGTTCAACCTGTAGAACGCTTGAACAGATTCTGCAGCTCAGCGAAATTGGGAACACGAAGTCGTCCAAATGTGTCTCCTCCAAGTATGGACACTCTCACCTTATGGAAGTTTACACGAGCGAGGATTTTGAAAGATGAAAGTGTACGTTTTTAAACCACCAGAGAAGCGTTTGGATCTCACAGGAGCTTGTAGCTCTACCTGTCATTGGGTTTCTACCAGAAAAAGTGAGAAGAGCTGGAAAGCGAAAATGAATTCGATCATCAGAATCAGGAGGATATAAGATTATGGTATCTACACTAATTGATTTGCTGGTTTGGTTACAGCTGAAATATTTGCATAAAGCTCCACAGGAGTAAACTATAGACTATGTGCATAATTTTCTGCGGTGTAAATATAGACAAAATATGTATTGTTTGCTTATAATCAAGTCTTGCATAGTGCCTGGTACAGTCCTTTCGACATTACTAGTTATTCTATTCCCATGTTGCTTAAGCTTCTCGGTGATGAGTGACGTCACTGTCCCGTTTTCCATCCTCACCATGCACCTTCGGTCAAAGCTTTTGGTTCATACTGCATTAAAACATTTGCAAACACATGTCGCAACTGCATGCTTCCCTCTGATTCGTTCTAGACTCATTTCATACTTACATACGTTCGCGGTTGTGCTGATTAAATCGAGGTCAAGGGAATGCCCGATGCGGTTTTTAGTAAAAGTAGAATAGCCATGGAATAGCTCATCACTCTTCAACTGCGCAATTGAAGTACATGGAGGGCAATTTAACGAACTAGGCGGTTTCCAAGCACATTCTGATCTGGTAGGAGCGATAAGGTACTCAAGATTGCCCAGATAGACCACGCATGAGAGTCATTTCGCGTCGTTCACCAATCTGCTTCTATTGAGTTTCTCCAGCAACGCCATCCCCAATACGAACGAACGCTACTCGAGGCCTTTTCCAGCATCTCGTGTGATTGTAGAAAAAGACTGGTAAACAAAACCGACAATTGAAAACAGAGTTGAATACTCTTAACAAACCTCGAAAATGATCATCATCCTGCTTTTATTTTTTCTGCCTTAAAGACTTCTCCCCGTGGTCCTTGTCATAACGAATTGGTGCGGTTGTAGTACACAATGTACTCCCATATCTGATACAAATGAAGGAAGAAAATGAGGTCGTCTCGGAAGCAGCTCAATTGATATATGCACGGCATTTGGATGCCAAATGCAAATAGATCGTCGAGGAAGGTGTTAAGTGACTTGTATGCAATCGCACTCCACAGAAGGTACGCGAAACAATACAGCTTTTTGCCATCATCACAAATCCGAAAGCGTGCACAGCATCAGTCAGACTCGAAAGTACCCACTGATATCAGCGCTACAGAAAATTGTAGGTCGCATTACTAACTAAAAGCGGGTACAGCAAAAATGCTAGATGCGTGATCGCAAAGCGATTGCAATGCGCAGTTGGTGCCTCCTGATAAGAATTCTCCTTGACGATGCTATATTTGATTGTATTCTGATCACTATGGAATCGAAGTGCTTGTCTGATCTTTAACAAATCGAATCAAAAGCCGACCAATGGGCTCAAAAAGCTCAAAGCGAAGAAGCATAGTTATCGAACATGTACAGTGAGAATACTAGTCGGGAGTTGTCCTGATATGAAAGTGTGGGTGAGGAGAACCCTTTTAAGCTTTCGATTCGGCCAAAAGCTCACATCATTTGAAAATGCATGATTTCAGCCAGGGAATGTAGTATGGAAATTAAAATCGTGGACGTGAGCAAGTATGGATTCGTTCTAAAAATAAGTGCTTCATTTTTTTAGTGTCTTTGCTTGTACTGCTTCCGCAGAATTCTTTGAGTGTGAGATTCTCTATCATCTGATGACACAGGACAAATTGTTACAGTAGAAGAAGATAAGATTTTATCACAAGTGGCAAACGTTCGATCCCATTCAGCTGAATCGGTAGATTTTCCATCATCCAATTTCATTTAAATAAAGAAATGAGCGTAACGACCTCACGATACATTGATTCTCAGGTCCTTTTGAATGTCGTAGAAGTACACTCTATATGCGTAGAGGTTATTTATGATAAGCTCGGGCTTCCGCATTGGTATCCTCGGGAATAAATTCCGCCCCACTTTTCGATATCAAAATTTCGCTTCATTGTCGTCACGGATACACAAACAGCGGAATGGTATGATATAAAATTCCCATTGGGCCCATGAAATCGATGAGAGTCCCTTTCTTGAACAAATGTTATTTCAGTGGCGAAATGGCGTTCATCAACATAGATCATTTGTGTGATATATCTTTTTGTCGGTATGAATATGTGATGTCGATTCGCGACCATTTCAGCAATGCATTTGCAAGTGTTGCGGCGGTGCTGCGCTCTCATTTTTGTGATGAGAAGATGCAATTCCAATGGATCTTATCATTAGAAAAGTCCTCAAAGTTCGAGGGTCAGCAATCTAATCACAAATTTCATGCGGCTGCGGCAAGAGCGCATTCA
This sequence comes from Albugo laibachii, assembly GCA_902706625.1. Lineage (NCBI taxonomy): Eukaryota > Oomycota > Peronosporomycetes > Albuginales > Albuginaceae > Albugo > Albugo laibachii. Next base: position 28,748 of record CACSLJ010000093.1, read on the forward strand.
TCACGGCGCTGAACCCGAACCATACGAGAAACATGTATAGACATAGAAGCACAAGGCTCCGAAAGCTGCTCGAACATCTGAAGATTTCTCGTTTGGTGAGTGAAACGTGATTGACTGTAACAACGCGTCCAATGCCGATAGAATGTACTCCGATTTATCCATTTTCCGATCTGGTACGGAAAACTGCCAGCATATTCAGAGTCAGCAAAACCTCATTTCTTGAAAATCTGCCACGATACGGAACAGCGCACATGACCGCCCTTGTACCTTACCACTTAGTCCACAAAGAATCTGACTCATGCTGTTCATATGGGTCTGAGTCGAAGCCATCCGATGAATACAATCGATCCACCATCGCAATTCGTTGATTCAGTTGCCCTCTCAGCTTCTCAAGCAGTGAAATCTTCTCATCGTACGAATCATGCTCTGTCGTATCGTTTCCATTCGTCAAAATTGACATAATCCGCACGCGCCCAACCACATACTCCGCTTTTTTCAACCGTCGAGCCAAAGGACACAATTATGTCATGAATCATGGAGCACATTATCATCACCCTCGGTAAATCGATCACTTCCTTCCAAATCATACAACCATTCTTCCCTTTCGTCCTCCTCTCTTGCTTCAAGTCATCCACCCGAATAAACGCAGCCTTCTCAGTCTCTAGAAGAACTTCCTCAGCATCTTGAGGGGCTTCCTAAGGTCTTGAGGAATTTCTCGTGCGACTTTGACATCGGTAGATGAGGAAAAGTTTTGCTTCTCCTTAGATGGCGACCGCACTTGTAAGCCTGTGAGGATGTCAGATCACTGAGAGCCCAGTTTGTCGGCCAAAGTCTCGTTTCTATCCATTCGAACTCGATCTTCTCTCCCATCAAGCGCAAAGTGAGTTTCTCCAATTCAAGCAGGTCGCGTCTAACCTTTTTTCTAGTCCACATCTTCTACTCGGTTGTGCGGCTCGTCAGTGATCCACATTGCCTTAATTACTTGATATCCAAAGCGTTTCTTCCGCTTCAAAACGCGCATTTTCCTCCATCATCTTTTTCAGCAATGGCTCAAGAGAATCCGATTGCGAGTATCCGCCCGTGTGCCACGCTGGCAACCTCCGATGCACACTTGATCGAGCAATGTTCATGGGCTGCATCCAAGGTACTCGATAGATACTTTGCCCAGCAATCGGTGAAGAAGATTTGCCCATCTTTATGAAGATCGAGCTTGTGTTCCAAATCTTTCGCGCCACATTTAGCGCAATTTCTCGATTGCAGGACGACTACCGGAATGCGCGTGGCACTTTGAGATCCTTCGATGAGACTTCGCCTTATGGAGCGGAATCGTCTTCGGAATGTGTCATGTGATTTCCATCTCGCTGTCGACTCGTTTGTACCCTGAAGTCATATTCGAAAGCTCCACAATGACGCTTTTCTGCTAGCCAAACAAGTCTTCCGACTTGTATTATTCCATCGCTGACGCGAGAATCTTCTCACGGTCTTGTGACTCTTCTTCATACTTTTCGCTTAAGCTTCAATCCTATCCAACGCATACTACAACACTTTCGACACTTTTTCCACTCGAGTGAGCGCGAATTTCACTGGAATTCTTCCCCCGAAATCAGTTTTTTTCACTTCAACGCGTAGAATACGAGCTTTCCGCATGCCATCATGCACTTTACCGACTATATATCTAGCGAAACAGCTTGACTTTTAAGCAAATTTTGTAGTGCAGACTGATAGCGACGGCATCACTTCATTAAATGAACAGCATAAATGGGTCAATGACCACGCCACGCTGGCTATAAGTACAATTTCTCCTCTTATTTGGACCTTTGCTTCTCGCTTTTACATGTACAGTGGGAATTCGAAAATGACTTCGAGCTTGGACCATAGAGACGAGATTATTGGCAATTTAGCTTTCAGAAGCACCGCTTGGCTCCCCTTATTTCAAGCATTCTGTGGCCAAAAGTGCGTCTAAATTAGTCTTTGAGCTTCCCGATCAAAGAATCTTGTTCATCGTTTCCTGATAGAAAAAATTTACCGAGCTAGACGGCTGAAAAAGTACTTAGTTGGATTTGGTGCTTGTTGATTCCGAGATGCAAATGCGTGTACCCAAAGGGAATGTATGATTCCCTTGAGTTGGCCTCCTCAAACGGGAAGGTAGTATCCAGCATAGTAAAGTTGAAAATCTAATGTATATTACTGTCATAAGCGGTACCACGCCAATGATGCAGCTCAGACAACCTTGAGACGTGTCAAGATTCCAAGTCCACAATGTCCAATACCCTCCAGGAAATCACCGCGTTGACTCCGCTGGAGTCATCGACCAGCGTAGGACATATTTGATCGGAAGATGTGGATGATTCCACCAAAAGTCAGATTGGATCGGTCGCATTCAGACATAAAAATTTGAATAATTTGCTGATGCACGAGTTTGGTGGGTATTTTCGAGAAAAAAAGACGGCTTCGAAGCTAGCAGCCATAGAAAAACACAAATGTGAAAGGGAGCCATTCCTGGAATCTAATCCGGATATAGCGTCAGATCTTCCATGAGAGTATCAGAGAAGTATCGTACCTTTCAAACCCGTAGTGAAGCTTTCAAGTATATAGAGGGCGAAGGTTACGTCGAAAAAGGACACATCTCATCCATTAAACCGCTTAATACAGCCAAATAGAAAGAAATCGCAGAGATTCAGTGTCCGGATATGACGACAATGTCATCGAGTGAACACGGGGATAGGAATTCGTTGATGGCCTCGAATAAGATGCTCTTGATAGCGGCGAAGTAGCTACATTTGTCTCGTTCTCCTCCAACGCAGTGGAAGGCACCTACACCGTTATTTCACGAGATATCTGCATGATCGACTGTACCAGTGTATGTGCCAGCTTATGGTACACAATACTCATAGTCAAAGTCATAGTCGTAGTCAGACTCAGTTTGGAGTACAACGTCTGAACGGATACATCAGAGCAATTGAGTGCGATTTCGGTCATACTGTTCGAAGCTGATTTTATTCTCGGTGACCGATTCGTTTCGATACATAAAAGGTCATCATTCTGATACAAACGGATTAATCGTGTCATTATATCCAATCACTGTTTGTAAATCACCAATGCAAACAATTTCGCGTAACTTTCCGCTGTCAGCAATACTTGTGGCTGCAACCAAGCTGACTTAAAAGTAGCGCAACCGGCGTTTTATGCATGGTTTCCTTGACATCGCAAATATTCATTCTTTATTTAAAACGCATTCACTTCCTGTTTGTCGACGCGCTCCTTTTCCATTGCGAGGATTACGCACAATCGGACGTTTAGTGTTACATACAAACATTCCAATCCGATTTTTCATTTTACAAAGTATGATGCTTTCCGCGTTGGGAAGCGCTGCTCTCCAGTTTTATGCAACTGTTTCGTCTAAGCAGAGACCCGATCGTTTTTTTTAAATGGACAGACAATTATCTGGCTGGAAAAGCTTTCCACTGCTTCTTTGCGTATTTAAGCGCAACGTAAAACAAATCTCAACTGAGTCTACAAAGTCTTGACTGTAAAATGTGGACGCTTGAAATCATGCAGGGCTCCTTGCAGTTTATATTGCAGCATGAGCGTTTACCCAACGTACTCCTTTGCGACAGAGAATTTCTGCATTAATGATCAATTGTATCATTAATTTTTCTATACGTTTCAACGTACTGCTCCGGTTGACTTGGACTATAGGAGGAATTGCCGTTACCTTTGATCGGTAAAACCTTTCTATTGTATCAAAGTCAGAGGCTGAGCAATGTGTATGTGACTTCATCGTTCGTATTCGATATCGAGAGGCTCTGTGACGAAACTTTTCTCAATTTATTCGATTGGTGGCTCAGAATATTCAGCTCGAGCAAAATACGGCTGGAGAAGATGATAGTAAACCTATTTTACCGTTCTCGTCGGAATTAGTGCGTATTATCAAGCGATGGATGTGAAGACGTGGTGTAACGTTTACTTGTGATGACATAGTTTTTTCATGGAAAAGATTTAAGCTTACCCGAGAGTTGGTTCGATTTCTTCGTTACAATTTTCCTTGCGATGTATATTCTAGATCCTGAAAAAACATACAGACGGGATGTGAATTTACTGCTTGAGCAATTCCGACTAAGCTTGCTGGGTCTGGTAAGTCCACGCCTCAGATCCTCGTACCGCTACTTTAGTCGTATTGCGTGTAAACACTGAAATGCAAATAGAATATTGTCGTAAATGATTCGATTTTGAACATCAAGATGATTGGACACGGAATGAACACTGGGTATATTGAAGAGAGACTCTCATTCCGACGTTAATGCAAAGCAATTGCTTCGTGCATACCCTTGAAGATCCTTTTAGATATTGCCACAAATGAGATCGTTTCTTTCAAAGCAGCATCAGTCTATTTCTTTTCGCTTACTCAAGACGAAAAAAAGAAATAATGGCACTTATTCACCAGCATCTTTCACTGAAGGAGAAGCTGCGCAATTTTATTTGGTGACATCCCGTAAGAGCTTTCTCGCGCATTATACAGTTTTTGAGGGTCAGCAGATTGTGTCGCGTAGCTTTAGTGAGTACATAATGTCATGAGGCTATGAGTACCACAAACGCGTGGACACAAAATGTATGGTAAACGCTATACTTGACGTTATTATGAGGTAAATCGGACTAAGTGTAACGTTATGAGCGGTATGCTTCAACCATTCAAAGTATAAGCCCTTAGGACGCACACGGTGTCGGCAGTTTCTATCGGTTCATCATCGGTGAGATCAAATTTGCGAGAACCGGTTTTGGCAATGCGGAGCATAATATGAGTACTAGAAAAGAAGGAAACTCAAACTTTGCAAATGTCCACGGTTTGTCGTATTCTTAAGAACACGGAGATGGACTCTCTGCTGAGTAAATCATATCCGCGTTGTTGAAGCACTAACAGAAGCATGTGTAAAAAAGGAAACGTGGAGGTACAAAGAGGGGCATTCAGATTCACAGCCTCATGCCCCCTTGGGAATCATGACGTTTCAGAACGGGTTGAGTGTTCCAGAAAGCATGATCCCCTGCGTTTCCTCTTTTTTGCAAGTATCAGAAGTTGCCGGGTTATTTTTTGCATGCTGGATGATACGAATAAACTCTTCTTGTTCAAATAAGATTTCATTCGACTCAGTACTCTCGTATTCGCTGATAACACAGGTTTGGTTGTCAATGATTTCATTACACTCGTTATCTAGCTAAGGGACTTTAGCAACCCGTGGGAAGATGTTGTCTGAAACATATCCAACTAGAAGCGGACATGGAAACCTTAGGCTGGTATTCTTGGCGGCTCGTAACACGTGGACCGGGTGTGCGGTAACGGTGGTAAAGTGTTGAAGGGTGATGGAGGCGGTGATGGCACTGGTTGTGAATCGTTGATGTCCTGTGTACAGAGTCCTTGAAGACGATCGTTGCTCGTCGCAATAGTTCCAAGCCTCTTGAGATGCGAATGGATGTTGTACGGTGCCGAGTTGAGGCGGATAGTGCTGTTGAGATGGTATTAGTACGTGACTGCAGGAGGTGCGGACGAAAAATGGCGGTATTTCTCTCCGTCCAAAGGGATTTCAATACCACATATCGAATAACATTGAGTACCCTGATAATGTTGTGTGTGCCGTAATGCTTGCACGCATCGGCGGTGAGGTCCAGTGCTGTCCAATAAACCACCGTGGACCATTCATAAGGAGAACGAAAATACTTGTCTGGTGATCGGAGTGAAGTAGTCCAGACAGTCCTTGCTAGCGTAAAATCCCAAACCAAATGCTGTGCTGCTTCCACTGCGTCACAGGCAAAGATGCATTTGATATCCGAGGTATGAAAACGATATTTCCTGCGAAAGGTAAGACCGTTATGCTGAAGGCGAAACTTGAGGTCGATATAAATCGGGAGAAGGTCGCGGTCAAGATGGCGCTCACGTTTCCACATTTGCATCTAATCATGTGGTGCCCTGACTTCCAGTGCTTTATCCAGTGGGAGTGCTTTTCTCGGTAGACTTGGTAAAAGTATAGTTCTTGGTTGGTGTGCCTGGTGAATAACTTGTTTTTGGAAGTCCAGGGTTGGAAAGATGCAGCGACATGCTGCGGAATAAAAGTCCATAAGGCAGAAGACCCTCCAATAAACCTTGTGCTTCAAAATGCCGGACGATAAGATTGGTCGTTGCCGTGTGATCTCTATTCCACTGGAATTGTATACGCGGAAATATTGTCCGGAGTAAAATTGCGGTTGGGAAGAAACCATGTTGTGTGATGAAGTCGGAGGGGCTTTGCAGTCAACTTTGATATAAAAGCGCACTATGTTTCGAGTTCTGATGGGCGCTTTGATGGACGAAAGTCCCTTTTGTAATGATGCCATATTGGAGCCTGTAAACGATCGTGCATGTGAACCGAAGTGTTGTGCGGACTGTGAAGCAAACAATTCCATTGTTGAAGGGTCGAATACCAAAAGGATCCCAACCCTGTCCACTGTCATTGTGGAACCCTGGATAAGTGGATAGGCGAGTATAGGATATCCAGTCCTACACCCTTAGCTTTTAATGATGTTGTCATCAATGATATTGCTGGTCGAAACCATCTCGGTGCGTGTAGAGCTGAGCATCGTCGTAATCCATCTCGTAAAGTGCACAAGAATATTGCCCGGGAAAAGCTCTGAAGGCAGGGAAGGCCCAAACCCACGTGAGACGGTGGTCGTGCCAGCCAATCTTCTGCCATAGGGCCACGACATGCTGTAGTCGAATTAAGTGGTTGCTGGAAAAGGAAAGCTTTGCAGTGATTCCAGACCGAGGTAGTGATTGCTTCTAGTAGTGGGGTGACAGCGGCTGGGTACCATAGCAGAGAGAGTGCGATAGAACGAAGTAAAATCGCTCTACCTTGTAGCGTACTGGCTCGATACCTCCATAATGCCAGTCGTGATTGCAAGGACGTCATAAGGGAGGCGAAACGTCGTGTGGAAGAAGGTTGAGAATGCTGTAGAACCCCCAGATACGATACAGCGTCCTGGGCGATCATGGAATCGCTGACGGTGGACGGAGCAGACGGATGAAACCGGAAAAGCTGAGTCTTGGTAGGATTTAGTTGGAGTCCAACCGCTTGAGCGTAAACCTGAACATGTTGGAGAAATTTTGGAGCATCACCTATGTCGATTAGGAAACCGCTGACGTCGTCAGCGAAAGCAGATAGATGATGAGTTTCGGCGTCATGATTGATGGGTATTCTCAGATGCCCGTCGTAGCACGCATATAGGCCAACATGGGTTCCAGGAAAATAACGAAAAGTGACGGGGACAATGAATCTCCTCGACGAACTCCACTGCCCAACTGAAAGAAGGGGCTCGCGTGACCATTCACCATTATGGTGATAAGGGTTTCTTTGTAAAAGGTGTCGATCCAGGTGCGAAAAATTGGACCAAATCCAAGGTGCTGGAGAACAAGGTGTAAAGCAGGCCATAGTACACTGTCAAATGCTTTTGCAAAGTCTAACAACACCGCCCCTGCAGTGGTAGACCGTTCGTGACAGAGTACTGGGAGATCCTGAAAGCGCACCAAAGCGTGTCGAATGGATATGCCGTGTACGAAACCAACTGGTCCGAATGTAAAAGCTTCGGTAGAATGGTTTTGATCCGATAAGCAAGTATTTTTGGTCCAAGTTTGGCGTCATGGTTGAGGAGTGTAATAGGTCGATTGTTGCTTGGAAGCGAACGATCGCCTCTCTTATAAAGAAGGGTGATCGATACCCGTCGTTGAAACTTGGCCATTCGGCCTTTTTCCAGTTAAAAGGAATGCACGAGTTCCAGGACTCTAGCCCATTCGGATGTGAAGAGACGATAGTATTCGATGGGTAAGCCATCGTACCAGGGTACTTTGTGCGACTTGGACGACGTAATTGCCAAGCGAAAGTCATGGGCAGTGAGGCTTGAGTCCAAATACGCGCGATCCTCTGGCGATATCCTTGCCGTGGTGTGTTGGAGATGCTGCTGCATCAGTTCTTCATCATGAGTGCGTGTGTCAATTTGATATTCCTTCGAAGGGGATTGAAACACGTTTGTCCAATAGGTGTTATGAGCTTGTGCCATTTCCTTCGGATCCGTTGTGATAGATCCATCGGCCTGCTGAACTGATGGAATGCATACACGTCGGAGAATCGGTGCAGGTGGTCGAAAGAAGTACTTGGTTACCTTCTCACTCTTATTTATGTCGCGATCAAAGTTGTAGAGTGCAGCCGACTTTTTTCGGTGGGTTTCCAATTCGGAGAGGTGATCCTTCAGATTAGCAATCTGGAGCGCTCTGGAGGAGACTGGATCGATCAACTCCTGATGTTCCAACTTGTGCAGCTGAATGCAGAAGTCCTGAATCTGAGCCTTCCTCCTAGACGTTATACATCGAAAAATATATCGCAGATAACGTAGTCATCACGCTTATGTTCGTCATAAAACGTTCAAGGGTTGTCGGATGGTCCTGATCGAAGTCGAGATATAAAGTTGGCCAGAGAAACTCTGAGAGTAGCTTGCACTTCAGGGATCTTGAATAACCAGATGGGGCATTTCCAAGGGGTCCTGGACTGTTTCGGATAATATGGGTGCTGTAACCGAAACGTGACTGGTAAGTGGTCCGCCAAGTGGTATTTGGTTGCATGATCATGAGCGATCTGGATCACTGAGTCGTGGAATAATTCAGACGAGAGAAAACAATAACCGATACGATTACGTCGTCCCGGACCAGTATATTCCTTGACAGACGGATGAGTAGTCCTCCAAGCACCGATAAGTCCCATTTGCATTGTCCACCGGAGTAGTGCCTCTATATCAGCTCCACCATGACGCCGCTTCCTGGAATCCAATATCGGATTGAGTGGTACGTTGAAATCTCCCAGCACTATATGCTGCACCCCGACTGGAGCATCATGCGGAAGAGACTGAAAAAACGATAAACGTTCGGGTAGGTGTGACGGGTCATAGACAACATGTATCCATATTCGCTGGGACATAATTGATGTACCGAGTAGTAAATATCGATCATGGAATGACTGATTGATGTGACGTGAGGTGACGTTCACAATCGGTCTGAAAGGGTGATGGGAAGAAGGATAAGTCCAACGCCATTGTGACCACTGGCGTCGGAAATTGGGGACCAAAAGACACGAGCATTGGTGTCCAAACTTCTGATAAAGTGGTCATTCTTGCGTTGGTTGTCATCGTTGCTGAGACGCGTTCTTGTAGCGCTATCATGTGAAATCTTGATAGCAATGTCTCGTAGAGGGTAGGATGAGGTTTATTAAGGCCGTTGATGTTGATGGATAGGCCATTAGATGACAATGGCGCGTTAGCGGCACGGATCCTCCATAATGTCCGAAGTTGATTCGAAATCGGAAGAAGACGAACCGGCCTCTTCCATATCCTCGTTGTCCTCTACCATGCAAGCTATTCCAATAGCAGTGCTGATATAGGGAGGAGCTTTGTCGATAAGTGCTTCCCCAAATGACGAGCTCATGAGTGACAAGAGAGTGCGGTCATTACACAACAGGAAATTAGACTGCCAAATACGTTCTGGACTCTCTAGCTCTGACAGTGTCGCAACATGAAGTGGATCCATATAGATGGACGTCCCAAACGATAGCAGATAAAGATCGAAAACAGCCAGAGCATGTGCTTTCGATCATTGCTCAGGGGTAGGAAACAGTTCTGCCAGGAGAACGTCATGTAGCGGTATGTCGGTGCCATACTTGGTTTGGAGTCGATCCGGCAGTGTTGCGTAATGGTTTGCTGGTCGACGAGAATAATGCCGCGGGAGCTTGCTTTGAACCAAACCATATCGTGCGATCCCGTGATTAAAGTGGTCCTTGATGGACATACGGTGCAATACCAAACTGCACGTTGAATCTTTTAAAGTAGTCGAAAATCTCGACGTCTCCCACACCTATCGCCACGTTTCTGAGATCGATGTAATATCATTCGCCATACTGTCGGTATAGTTGGATTTGTAGTTGCTTCCCCAAGCAACTGATGGATGATTATCCAAGCTTGATGACAATGTCACGGTCATTACAGTGAAATTTGATGCTACTTCCACGGACACAGATAAAGTCACACACGAGTGGAAGGGATGCCGTCCAGACGTCCGTTTGATTTTTCCTGTGCAACGAGGCTAGGACATCCTCCAAGCCGAAATCGTCGTCAGCTTCGGAGCAGGGATGAATAACTATACCTTAAGGCTGGGGTCGACTGCGGATTTGGCCACTTCACGGAGGGCCAAGGATCGAATGACGGCTTCAGAAGCATACTTGTCGTATGCTTCGCTCAAGGCTTGAAAAAATGTGGAATCGCTTGGGATATAACGACCACATTGTGGGTTCGTTTCCCGGTACCTATCCCGCACCGACCGATCGGTCGGTTTTGGGGTCGGGTTTTGGCCCGGTTTTGACGCCATGATGGAAGCGCAGCGCTCCCGCGTTCACCCAGGGGAAAGATGGCTGGAGGCCGAAGACTTGATGGACTGCGATGCGTGAGTGGAATATTTTGCTACAAGTGAAGAGATCACGCGTGAACGGCGTGGGCTAAGGCTGCTGATTGATCGAATTTACCTGTCGCTAAGTACGGTGTGAATGTCACGTCCGTACTAGAGAGCAAACTCAAAAGTCGATAACACAGGTTTGGGAAGAGCTAGTAAGTCTGCGGCGCTTTCCAATAGAACTTTCACGTTTGATTGGCAGATAGGTATATAGTAGGTCAAATAGCGCGTAGAGGGCTACCTTTAAAGAAAAACATTACAGAATGTGTTATCTTGCTACGAGTCACACATCCCCCCGTAGTATACAGTCTTGGCTCTATAACTTGATTTCCAGGCTACCTTAACAGATATTTTGAAGTCTGTCAGACCTCGATCTGTTTGACAGATGGCAAAGTAATATACGTCTGTTTGCAGACTATATGTAGCATCTTGTACAACGCAATGCTTTTTGAGGAGTATTTCTGCTGCCAAATTCTACTCATAACCTTTTATCATGAATGAAAGATATGTAAGGTATAACGGAATTGAGTGCTACTCTCACGATTGTCCATAGACGCACTCCACTGGTCTAAGGTATCAGTTATAGAAACGTGAAGCTATAACCCTCCACGCGCAACTGTTAACGCTTGTTACATAGGCAGTATCCGCATGCGCGGACCATCATCACGTTGTGATGAATCATTGGGTTCATAAAACAGAAAATTTGAGTCTGGAATTCGTGTTGCTTATGTACATGAGGCGGAAAGAAATGTTGATAATATGAAGAGCTTCCTCTCAAGTAGAACTACGAAAGGAATACACATTCCGCTAGTTGTATTGTGCTCGTTCGCAGTGGGAAGCGCCGAGTTGGAAAACATAAGGTACAGAGGCAAATACGTAATATCTTTTTACTCTATTTACTGATCGCATTCAAGGAGAGTTTGGTATAGTATGAAAATGGAACGTCTCTCAGGGAACCTCTGCGCTCTTCCATCCTACCTATCACAATACCCTAATTAGTCAAAGGTGTTATTATATTGTTAGAAGAGCAATTTGTTTCTTCGAATGATTGTAGTTCCAATTCTGCTTTTGATGGACCCCTCTGAGGTACGCGGTGGAGTTTTTTTAGGCCCTTCAAGAGGAAAAGCAACATTCATAATATGATGCGAGAGTCGTTGGATCAGTAGAGTGCGTTTTAGCCACATCGTGCGAGTATTCCTAGGGAATCCATTGTACTATTTATATTTCATACAAGACTATAATGTATAAGGAAAGTTTTGCAGCAGAAATGCTCCATTTGATTAACTGTTATGTCAATGAGTGTTCCAGATTGCATGATCCCCTGGGATTTCTAGTTTTAGCAAGTATCAGAAATTTTCGTGTTACTCAGATTTTAGATGATGCAAAGAAAACCTACTTGTCTCGATAATTTACGCGTCAATTTTCTCGGATTTGCTCCTGACACAAGGTGGGAAGCTCTGATTGGTATGCGTCGCTTTTTTGTAGTATGTTTGTATTTGATTGGCAGACAATGACATAGCTCGTCCTTGAGCGCGTAAAGAGCTAACTTTTGGGGATACTGTTATGTGTTATCTTGGCATGAGAAGGAGATCCCACCGTAGAATACTGTCTTGATTTAATATTTCAGTTTCGACACTGCTCTAACCGATATGTCGAAGAGTAGGATATCGGTCACTTTGGCACATCGCGAAGAAATATTCGTCTGCTCCTAAAGACTACCCGCTATCTACAAAAACCAAGCATGTGATTCACCTTGAGGTTATGCAGAATTCGGCATTTCTTGTATCTTCCAGCCAGGCAATTCAAGGCACCAATTTGTGACGAATGCCTTTTGAAGGCTGTGGCATCACAACAGATTTTCTTGATCAAATTGGCCGCTGATTATACAATATACTGGTTTTCGGGTCATCCAGACATGCTGAATATGTTTATTTGACACGGTTACTATAGACACATCGGTAAAGTTTATAAGCATACCTCAGATGTTCACGCTACATTGTCTAACAACATGTCATCATCAAGTATCGAATATGAAATGGAACAGGAACGGAAGTTTGATAACAGGATCCACCAATGAGCAAATGCTACCACATTTGCCAAGTTCTTCACTGAAATTCTAAGATTGGAACCACAATTGTTGCAAAAGGCGAAGATCCAAGGAAGGTCAGCAATCATGACCAAGCTGTAGATCAAGACTGGTATTTTTTTTCGATGACAATTCAATGGGAAAACCACCAACATGTACTATGAAAAGTGAACGAGTTCAAAGCGTAAAAACTTGTCCCTCTAGATCGTACGTAATACATCTTTTCGGTGACATTAGCCTGAAAATACGCATTCCTGCCGGATCCTTTCATGTATTAACACGATGGAAGTAACCTTTTTTATTTTCCACCAAAATTGGCGATTTTCATGCGTTTCACGAGATTTCAAAATCGCAAGTCATCAATACGAGCAGTCTGCGGTCGCAAATCATTTCACATTAAGTCGCGATATCAAAAACCATGTAATTCGATCAGCTAAGTAGCCACATTTTTGATCCGTTGCAAATTGGAGAATCTTACTTCAAAAACAGCAGGCCAACTAGGCAAATAGTCAGTTAGACGTGTAATTGTCGATTGTAGATGAGTTTATTCACCGCTGGATGACTTTGGTGTGTCAATTCAAATGCTAGCTGCATATCTCTTTCTATATTATACGCTACACGTGTTTTGCAAAAATACTGTTGTATATCTCATGTCACGATTAGGTACGGGATCACTAGTGAGATCGAGTTGTGGTCGAGACTTGAAATAATTAGATCGATGAACATCTTCATATAATGCCGCCCGAATATATGATCTTGTGATATCAAAAACAAGTAGAAAGGACTTGGATGGGAGGATATACGGCTGGAGGATAGAGATCAGGTAGGAAAGAATTCAGATGGGAATATGTGATTCAAGAAGAAAAAAAACAGGTAAATGAACGTCATGAAGGTTCCAAGGTCTATCTTTTCTTTTTACTTGTAATTACTCTCTACTACGTATCAACAAAGAGAGAAAGTGGTTTTGTGTATACAGTACAACTTTTTCTTGGTGCTATCACTATCTCTTCAAAATTCATCTTGTTTTCCAGCTCTTGCTAGTAAAATGTGAAATTCGTACTCAGATCAAATGCTGCAATTCTTCAAGACCAGATATAGATGATGTATTGAACTCTACAAATTCATCCCATCCAGTACACCTTTTTTTATCCGGCTCGATGAGAAGGGTAGAATCTATCAGAATGTGAATCACTTATCGTTTATATGCATAATGAATGGATTCATTGGAGATTTGCGAACTAGGAATGCTCGACAAATAGATGAAGTCCCTTGTTTTCACGTGTCGCAGACGTTTGTGTTCATCGAGATTCCATGTAAGGGAACAAACAGCATTGTTGTGGACTGATTTAAAAGGAGTTAAATTTGATTTTTAAAAGTTTTTTAAGCATAAAAATCATGATTTATTATACTATATAAACATCGAGAAAAAATTCGGGAAATTATCCACGCTTCGTTCGGATTCACTGATGCTCCTCCCAATTTCATTTATAGCACCCGAAAGGCGATTGATCGAATTCCTTACGCCCAGATCATTGAAATCGATCGTCGCTTTGAGATTCCACAAATCAACACGCATCGCATTCATTACTTCCAATGCCCTTCTCACTGTATTCAAACCGTTTACTCCTTCCTCCCACGCGAACGAAGCAAAAAGTCGATCTAAGTCACCAATTGCTTCGCGAAGTTTGTGAAATACTCGATTCGTATATTCTTCACTTGATCTAAGGCGATGGTCAAACTTTATCGCGCCTTCTGGACAGTGTGGGCAGCAGAACTCCGGACGTACTGCACATTGGATATCCCCCGTAATCGACCTCCAGTGAATAAAAAACCTCAACCCTTCAATGCTCGCAAACCATTTCTCATCTCCCAATTCGAGCTCATCCATCCAGGCTGCGTACTTCTCAACAAAAAACTCATTCCACACACGCACGATCTCAGTCGGCGATAGGTTTTCGGTTGGATTTTGATGGAAGCGGAGCCGAAAAAAACTCACCCGATGAATTCTTTTGTTTTGGACACAGCTGCCCCTCTCCGGCAGCGACGGGTAGTCTAGTGCATTGAATATCGAGCAATCATTTGGGATCCAAGCATACCTTGAGTTGGCATGCATGAACTACGTTTCAGTGCACGAAAGCTTTCGCCACTGCAGGTTTTCCAATGTCTCCCCTGAGCTCATTTTAGTGCTTACCTTCTAAGGGGGAAATTGAAAAGTGAGATGATATAACCTTTTTGTACATGGCAAATACCAACGGTTTTTTTTGGAAACTCTAACACTTTCTCATCCTAACGGTTATATCAGATTGTCCCGCAGGTTGCATCATGGCAGCGGCCAATATTAGAGAAGAGCGGTTCCATTTAAAACAATACATTACCCGTTATGCCATGAGTGTGACATTTCGCAACAGTACAGTCCGTCATATTGCAACATGAATGTCGCACATGTCTCACACTGGCTGTCTCACATGTTTCCGTAAAGTAATTTGCTTTCTCCCAACATGCGTTACCCATTTGTTGCGGCATGATTGTCTCACAAGTACCAATTTGAATGTCATACATGTAGCACAACGGTTTCCACAATCGTTTGAGTATACCAGTTTGCTTTCTCGCAACATACGTTACCCCTTTATTACGGCATGATGGTCCACAGGTAGCAATTATATTGCCATACATGTAGCATATACGTTGACCCTAACGTTTCAGTATAGCAGTTTGCTTTTTCGCAACATGCGTTACCCAATTCTTACGGCATGATGGTCTTAAACGTAGCAACTAGATTGTCATACACGTAGCACATACGTAGTTTCTAAAGTTGCAGTATAGCAGTTTGCTTTTTCGCAACATGCGTTACCCAATTCTTACGCCATGATAGTCCCAAACGTAGCAACTAGATTGTCAACCCAACTTTGCTTTTTTGCTTTTTAAATTTCATGCCCCGGCCCCCCCCATCTATAAGCAAAACTTATGGCTTGATATATTACCACCGGCTACAAACCGGGAAAAGCCATCGGATTACTTTTTCGGCGAAGGGTGTCAGTTCAACATACAGATCTCAAGTATAATAGTCCACGAAGGGGCTACATGTAGCAAACAGGCTACTTCAAACGTTGCAGCATGTCAGCAGCCACGGGATAGATCACACGTTATATCGTGAGTGTCACCATTTCGCAACAGGATAGTCATAACTTGAATGTCATCCATGTTGCACATTGGTTGTCCCACACGTTTGCGTATCGCAGTGTGCTTACTCACAATATGCGTATTCGCTACCGTACCTACCCATAGAAAACGTGACGCTTTCCATGACGGAAGATATCTTGTGCTCCCTTTCAAGCTGCTTTTGCTATCATTTGGCCGCAATACGCCGTCCGTAGAGGTCAACTGCACCCAAACACAACCGATAAAGGCTTGTATACTAGGTTTGGGCTTTTAGAATCAGATGTATTTCACTGTCTGTATCGTTATAAATAGATTTTTCACGGAGCGTTTGGGCTCCATCTAGCTGATGCAACTTTGAAGGTCATAATTCACTTGTGAACCATTGTCGGCTAAGCATTTCTGCATTGGTGATGATGTGCACTTGAGCGTTTTACAAGTACTTCGACACCATATTGCTGTATGAATGCACGGTCTCAAGGTCACTACGATGTAAATATAGGAACCGAAGATCAGTTCCCGTACCTCCTAATTCAATGTTCCACACAATTCCGCTCTTAGATGGTGCGGTATCCAGAATTATCTGTCAACAAAGATTGAGTAACGGCCTTTGTTTGTAGACTCATCGGAATATTCTACCATTCGGATCGCAACATACTATTATGGTACAAGATGCCGAGAGGTAAGTCGATACAACATTCGCATCCCATCGGATCAGTTCCCTTATATAGGAACTCTCAACTCGGCGATGATTCGTTTATATGAGCTGGAAGACCTGCAAATGTTCGATAGAATACCAGAACTATGATTTCTGGTCATCGAGAGGCTATATAGGTTATATCCAGACCTACAACACCAGAATATGAGTCACATTCTGCATTGAATATGATGTGCTCTGTGATGGAAAACGCGTCAGCATCGTTTGCTGCTGGTTCCGCTCATAGCCACGATAATTTACACCAATACGTTACATGTAATCAATATAAATAGAGCCTAATCGATCTGGATATGAAGGAGCTAAGTAAGCCGGCCATTTGGCTTGCATTTCAGCATGATCGATCTCTCGTGTATTTTTGTCGATAAATTATCGCACCACAAACTGCCTATCATATCAAGTAAATCCAATTTGTTCTCTCACTAAAAAGCGTTTCAATATCGCTTAATATTCGAGATCTTTGAGCTTATGTATCCACACTTCAATCTACACGTGTTATAGCAAAGGTAGCAAAGTAGCGAGACTGACTGTTCTTCGTAGACTCAGTCGGCGTGTCGCTAATTTGAGATTATTGAGGGTGTATAGGTCTTAGAGCACTGTGTCATTGAGCAAAAACACGAAAGCGGATCGGTCCAACATTTTCAAATCATCCGCCAAGAAATGGTAGAAAATCGTACAGCTGAAGTCCAATGGCCTTGAGAGAGTCAGCGAAAGAACTTTCTTTGGACGGAATGAGAGGTGTCCTCCTACCATCCATTTCTGGTATCAATGATGAGTCCAAGTTGCTTTCTGTCTATAAAAATGCAGTACATCTCTCGTGCCAGAGCCCTGATGGAATGACGTTGTAAGAAGGTTTTCATTCTCTGTGATCAGTTTCAATTCACAAAGTGCTTTCGCCAAATCGGCACCATTAGCGTTGATGAGACCCTGCTATACGAATAATGAATCAATCCACCATAAATGCGAAATCATTGCAACAAGCCTTCTCAATAATCAATAATGCTTTGAGCAATACGGAGCACTCATCCAACGACTGTCTAAAGCTGAGACTCACTTCTTTGATTCAAAGAATGTGATCTTTTGGTTTCAAGCTTTGGTCTTCATTCAAACTAAGGAAAAGTATCATCAGTTTGGGATGGAGAGATGCGAACTGAAAAATTCACTTGCTTTGATAAGTTCTTATTTTCATTCTAGCACCAGCTGCAGCTTCCGAGACTAGAGATAAGCATAAGATTGCTCTCCTTCACGAATCTGGATATTTGATTGCCCTGGATGCACAAGTATCGCGATCAATCTACAAAGTCAAGAAATGATAGAAATGATATGGGAAATAAAAACCCAATGGACTCATGCGACGAAGGATTCCATACAGGATCCAATACCGCGAATGTCAAAAGCGGTCTGTGACAATTCATTTCGGGTCAGAAATGGAGTCGTCTTTATGCGAGAAAAATAACATCACAATGACGAGATACAGCCATCATAGCTTCGTGGATAATGATGTGAGATCTAGTTACTATGGGAAGCTGTTATATAAAAAAAAGAAGCGAGCTGCATGTACCATTGTGTAGATATATGCGAGGAGTTATTCGGCGCATTGCCCCGAGAGTTTAATATAATTGTTAACGGCCCAAAAATTCTGTCACACCCAGATTTGAATTCTGCACTATCATCGGAAAAAGTGCACGCACATAGAGCATACATTTTATCACTACTTTTGATATAGAAGTGATGCATACTTGCAAGAGATACACCTTTCATATCTCATGCAATCGATTGGAGGGGTTAACAGCACTCACAGCACAAGGAAGTGTGTCTCCTTGGTATACACATGCGCACGGTATACGTTTTATAGCTTCGGGCAAAAATGTACAAGAACGCATCTGTACGCATGACTGGATACTCATACACAGCCAGAACTTTTCATGGATGAGAACAAATAACGAGACCTCTTTTTCCCGTGGATTGATCTAGAAACATCACCAATTTTTTAAGCGTCCTTCTCCTCTACTTGGTATTGGATTGTGTGAAGTATCTACAGATGCTCATTTTTGAACTGCTTTTGGTGAAAGGACGTGTCTTTGCGCTAGGTCCATCCAGAGAGATGCAATTTACAAACATTACTCAATTGAGGTCGAGCATCATGAGCTGGAATGCGGGGGTAGAATTTGGTGAATGTTATGATGACTGGGTCGTTAAGTATTCAATTTCACATTTGAATAGTGCCGCGTTGCATAAGAATATAACACATTTCTTATGCAAGAACGATACGTCTGATTGCGGGAAGAGGTTGGACCAAATCTCACTGTGTACTCACAAATTTTCCTCGTGGGATATCGACATCTCAATAAAAAAGGTGCTGAGAGGATATAAAACGCAAAAGATAAGGAAGCAGTTTTTTTTCTGACATACGAGGAAAAAGTCGCCGAGCTCGTTAGATTCAGTTGCAACTCGCGTAACGCCTTTCCCAAAGATGTCTTAACCGCCCGACAGTTGAGTCTTTTCTCATCAATGCGGTTTGTGAAAGAATGCTCACGCAGTATCCCATCGTCAAAACCCCGCCTCACTTCAAGACGTTCTATAGCAACGTGTAACAAGTAACCACTATCGCATGCGAAATCATGGCTGGTCAAGTGGACAGCTTTGATAAACATTTAAAAGTCTGCTTCTTTTTCGGTGGACTTTGTGTCCCGATAGGTCATGGTGATGTGTCTCTCAGTGATCAAGATGAACGATCGCATTCGTGCTTTCAGAAACAATAAGATTCTCCGCAACATACTGGAAGAAGCGCAACAGTCCTCTAAGCTCTTCAGACATGTGCTGACGCACTTCATGCTTTCATACCTTTTCGATTACGCGTAAGCACTTCGCAACGGATAGAAACCCTCTTTTAAAGGGAACGCCAAGAGATTATTATTGTTGGAATTTCTCGGAAAGATTTTTTTCCTGTTGATGCGCAAAACTGAAATTGAATCAGCCTCGAACGATTTTCACAGCGGGTAAGATTCGGAAGGTTATGATGTTTGTCACGAGTATAGATCTCATTGAGATAACAGCGCCATGGTGTTTACCCTGCATACATCTCTGAAAGGACATTTACGATCATGACGTTACAAAATGTCGACTCTATTTTTAACCTCATCGGAATGATTTTAACTGACTATATCTTGCTTTAAAGTAGCCATCTGGAATAAGATTGATCAAGGAAATATTTCACTTTTGTTTATGGCTGAACAGTTTGGGCTTCGAGACGAAAAGGTCGCCGAAGGACAACTCGAATCATGGTTTCGTACACGAACAAAGTGAACGCTCCTTATAGGCAAAAGAATTATGCCTTTTGCGGGTTGTCAATCCGCTGATGATTTCATTAAGTCAAGTTGAGTCATTGAGTGAATCTGGTCGATCCACCGCAAGGACTTGTTTGATGATGAGGTCATGGAATGGCTTTGGGCCCCTTCTAGTACTTCATTGCCATGGAAAACTGAAAGCATACCACTGGTGAGGGTTCTTTTTTGCTGCATGTTTCACCCGAGTTCTTCCAACAAGTCCAATCCATTGCAACTCCACGCATTATTTTTCGATTCAGTATGGAGCAATATAATACGCAAGCGAGAAAGAGTTCATCGTGGTTGAGCACGCGCCGCATCATCCCTATTTCCAGTATGTCTCAGGAAAGGTAAAATTCATTCAAGTGTCAAAGCACTCACTTCCAGCCAAGTCGGTGATGCCTCCCGGCGTCGCTGATTGCATCTTTACGTGTGAGTTCCAAGATTTTGAATCTCGAGAATAGATAGGTAGACACCAAACCGATGAAATTTGCCTTCCGTGGTGGCTTTCACAATGGATTAAATATGATTTTCATGCCTTGACAGCATGTTGCACGTGCAACCTACAAAGCCTATCTGTCTTGAGAGAAAGAATTTGCAATTAATCAACTCGGACTAAGCAACATGACGTCCTTTGAAGCCCATGACGAAATCCAGATAGCGTATTTGCTCCAACGTTATCTCAAAAGTTTCTGATTTGATGAAATTTGATGTCCACGAGCCGCTCGAGACTTTAATACAGCGCGCGCCATTGGTTTTGGGACACTTCCATTTTTTAGATTTTTTTTGAACGGCTTCACATATTTTCATTCGGAAAACTGTGTCGTTTAGCTCGATTTCGTGAGGCTTAATGACGTAATTTCCGTCCCAAACATGACGTATTTTTGACAGAAATTGGAAAATACCAAAACAAGGTGGGTTATGAAGACTAACACAGGAAATAACGGCACGCAGAAACGTTTGTATTAAATGTTCTTCTGCTCTGTTTGACGCGTTGCTAATATGGAATATGCTTTCCGTTGGCTTCTTTTACCATTTGAACCCGTTTCGGCATCGAGGAGACAAGCGTGAGGAAATAAGAAGCCGGGATCTGGTCCCACACCTGCTGGATGGCGTTCTTGAGCTCTTGGATCGAGTGGAATTGGCGTCCATTGGCGTAGACGTGGCGGCTCATGTATCCCCAGACGTTCTCAATTGGATTGAGGTCGGGTGAGCACGCGGGACACGTCATAACGTCGAAACCTTGGTCCTTGAGCCAGGTTCTCGTGTGGCGCGCTGCATGTGGGGCCGCATTGTCGTGCTGAAAAATTTGTGTTCCGACGTCGAACGCAGGTTGCAAATGACTTTGAAAAGTAGCCATGTACTTGACTGAGGTTACACGGCTACGGAGGAAGTCCAGCGTCGTCTTTCGGTCTCCACAGAAGCCGACCCAAACCATGACTGACCCATCACCAGAATGTCGACGAATTGGCACCGATTGCTTTGCTCTCGTGTCGATCCACTGCTTGTAGCCACCAGGCCCATCCCTGTTTCACGACTTCTAATCACTGAACATCACGTTTGCCCACCAGAAGTCATCTAGATCCGAGTTCTCGTTCGCCCAATCAAGTTGAGCTCGGACGTGCCGGGGTTTGAGCATGGGGCCACGGCGCAGCTTCTTGAACTTGACCCAGGGCGTATTCTCGAGGCAGCGCTGTACCGTACGAACACTCACAGGCAATTGCAACGCATCACGAATCTTTTTCGCGCCTCCAGCTCCACTTGAAACCTTGCGGATGATCAGACCTCTAGTTCTCGAGTAAATTTTGACGCTGTCACCGCGCTTGGCTGGAGAAATTGGAGTGCCAGAAGCCTTGACAACCCTCTCTACAGTGCTCTTGCCCCGTCTTAAGCCTCTGCGAACTTCCTGCAGCTCATGTTGATCTTCCAAAGCCTCAAAATGATCTTCTTCTCGGCCGTCGTCAGCTCGGTAGCTTTACCCATCGTGCCAGACTGTCTACGGATTTCAAAATGCACTCACATGCTCCTGCAGGACTGCGCGCCAAAACAACTTAGTTTCACCGCAATTGGCACCCTCCAGAGGGTGCTTGCGTGTGCGAACGTTTCTTACAAATTGGATAAGTCATACCGCAACGCACCTTGTTTTGGTATTTTCCACTTTTGTCAGAAAACACGTAATATTTGGGACGGAAATTACGTCATTAAACCCTCACGAAATCGAGCTAAACGACACAGTTTTCCGAATGAAAATATGTGAAGCCGTTCAAAAAAAATCTAAAAAAATCTAAAAAAATGGAAGTGTCCCAAAACCAATGGCGCACGCTGTTTAAACGAAGGTTTAGATCGTATCACGCCGAATTATCGCTCGAAAATATAGTTCATTGTAAGAGATGACATCCATAAGATCCCTTGATCCATCCAATAACAAATACCTTCTTCTTCACAAAAACATCGACGGCTCATCATATTGGTGTTTCGTATCTCAACACTTGCATGCGAGCTCCAATGAACGGCAGAAAGCCAAAATTTCGAAGAAACCCAAACTTCTTGGAATGACTTGAGCGCGATTCAGTTGCGACATCTGTATTCTGCAACTGAGGGTATCACGATTGAAAAGATGTGCAAATGTGTATAAAGTATGTTCTTCCAGCGAGTGCTCAGTCCATCACATCACATCGCCTTATCGCTCCATCAAACATTATTCATGAAACATTTTGGCAAGGTTTTTCACAAGATTACTACGGAAACAGTTGAGCGTTTATATGGGCAGATACCGGTTACCATTGCTCATTATCGGGCAGCGCCTCTATTAAAAAGATACCAGTGAATGCTCCTTCACTGGTTTCCACTACACATCGATCGTATCTTTTGGAGCTGATTTCGGCCCGACTATCAATACACGTCGTTTCACTCGCTTTCAAGCAAAATGCGTGGATTCTTTGAAACTCATGAATAGAGCCACCATTGTTGGTATTCAAATAGTTTTATGATATACGATGGAGTGTCAATGATAAACAAAATGGCATTGGCTTAATAATCTTTTTCAAGTTCTCAAAGATGTTTTCGGAGAGTGACTGGCCTCTTTTGCATCTGAGCTTTCCAGCACGTACAATCTTTGATATTCAGCCGGAAGACACCAACCTAGTGCGCTACTATGTTTTTTAACAGCCGCCCTTGATGGCCAGCTTGGTCGCAAACGATTCGACAAAGGCTCCGTTAGGTGGATCATGGATGGCAGAAGTGCATACCATTGGGTAAGAGTCAGCTGTAATGTAATTGCCCGTTTGAACTTCACCGTTCGCTTTTGCTCCAGCTGAAGCCAGAAAACCCTGTTCGGTACTTTCGCGTGCGAATCAATGGTGCAAACGACTATTTCCTGCTCGATAATTGCGAAACGGTTGGCAAATACTACGATTTTCGGCTTTCCTAAAGCCAAAAATTAAAAATACGATCTAGGAGATAGTAAAGATTCTCCAGCAAATACCTTTGAACAAACTCGTCGAATGGTTTTTGCGTTGAGGGATATTTAGCCGCGTTTGGGAATTCTAGTGATATACACGCGTACAATATAGTCAACTTCACCATTCAGCGCTTGTATCAGGTCATCTACGTGCACATTGGCTCGCTCTTCAGTCCAAGCTTCCTCGCATATGTGCGTGCTCTGTAGTCTAGTGAGCATACTTAAAAGTAGGCTCTCTCGATGATTCCTGACGGTATTATGCTTGATTCTGGTCTGCTGTTTTTTACAATTAAAAAAATCTTCCATTGCTACGAAATTGACAAGAAAGAAGACCGCATTGCACAAAAAGACACAGGTAGAAGCATTAAGAAAAGATATCATGTGTCCCATCACTGAAGGTAGTTTCAAGTCTCTAGAGCTTTCTCGAAGTCTACTAATAAACTACATCTAACACTGTCGAAATTGTCCAAAGCAATATGCAAGAGTATTCACCCAAAAAAACGCATCGCTCGTCAGGTAACGGACGAGTATTTCAAAATTAAGAAATGCGACTGGTAATATCCACTAAATGTTATGCTCACGTCGTGCGGTACTTGCCTACAACGAAGTCTAAGCACAAGTATACATTGCCTTTTTTTGCTCTAAGGTGTGAGTTATCGTAATTTTGTATGCATTCAAGATCTCAATCTTTTTTCATAGGTTCCTCTTTGAGCGCCTTGCGCGAACGTATACAAAAACGAATCAATCACAATGGGAGTATTACGATTACTTTTTTATTCGTCTGTCGTGATCTCAATGAGAAATGCTCGGAATGAATATAGCCCAATCTACGAACAACTCAGTGTTCTTTTCTTCGTGATCAACATTTCTTTGATTTCTTGAACGTTTGAAAGAACACCAGCAACGTTCAAATCAATTTCAGGACCCTCGTGTTGGAGCCGAAGTATCGTTTTCGAGCAAGGTTCTGGAGTTCGTACTCGAAAGACCATGTCACCAAATTCAGAAGGCTGGAGGATAGAAGGAATGTATCACATAGAAGGAATGTATCACATAGAAGGAATGCATGAGATATATCACTGCATCGTCAAGTGTTCGCAAGCGCAATTTACATGCATCCGCAGATCACGGTGGGAGAAAGTACGTTTTGTTTGATTATCAAAGGTTTCCATGTTAGTTCTGATGTTTGGAATTCTTACCGTTAAATTTCTTTGCGCTCTCGTCTTTGACTCCCATTGGAAATGAACGGCTGCATGGGTGCTTGTAAGATTTGTGATTACCGAAATCAGCGTGCGTCGTGCAAACTATTGTTCCCGTTATGTGATCATTCATGCTCAAACCAACAAAGTGTCGTTACAATTAAATCGTTGGGATGTACGCATTTTCAGAGTAGATAAACCATGTAACATGATACAAGCGACGGAATATCATCATCAACAGCTGTTTTCTTCAATCAATTTTCTTGCATAAAAATTCTATCCTAATCGATTCGTTGTGATCTCGCAACAACGTAAGAAAGCGTAATTCGGGACAGTAATAATTGCATAAATTCTAGACATCATGAGCATTCTGAGTCGGTATTGAGGGCTTTACTACCAATCTGATCATACTAAATGGAATACAATAGAGAAGAATACCTGAATTTACAATAGTATTGAAATCTTCTATCGGTTCCGTTGCATATCGACTCGGAAACTTCTCGCGACGGATCTGTATAAAGCGCTAAAAATATCCTAAGTTACATGAAGAACAAGTGTCGCATTCAAATTCAACTTTGATACGGATGCAAAAGGGAGGATTTTCTCGCCTGCTTTTACTTGGACTACGATTTTTCTCTAAAGCTAGAAACCTAAATAAAATCGAAAATATAAAAGCTGGTGTTCACGAACCCATTCGTAAGCATCAAAGAGACAACCAGTACGAAATCAAGAGGTTCTGGAACGACCGATGGACTGAAGTTGTTGATTACTCCGATGAAAGCTCACTGATGAACGAAGCTAGAGCCGACATCGTCACGATAGCGGTCAAGTTGATCATGACTTTCTCGCAGCAGTTGTACTAGGGACCTCAATGGCAGAAGGAGAATTTGAAGCTACCAGATTGCTAACTTGGCTTTCAGAATGATGATGTGGTAGCAAGCTGTAAAGCCGTTACTATTCAATCTCCACGTAATTGCATCAGATACAGCAAAGCAAATGAACCTTAAAGTGCATTAACTCGGCCGATTACTTGTGGGCTCTGTGATCCGATGACATTCACAGCATAGAATCTGTCACGTTTTGGGCTGAATGTCTGTGCGGTTTAGATTGGAGATGTGAGAATAAGGGTGTTGCATTGCAGTATGGAATAGAGTTGACTTTCCGTAAATTGGACTACAGGAGCTGTGAATGTCCGGACGTGTTTTCACACTCATACACGATGAAGTGATAAAGCGATGAAGCGATCGCATTCACTGTGTATGCGAAGGGTAGGTTCTTGTTCACGGTACCCTGTCGATAGATCGAAAAGATATATTACCGATGATAAGAAACCAGTACTTATAGCTGCCATCAGTACCCCAAAGAGGTTTCTCATATCACTTACATACCGCGAACATCGATCTGGTTGCCAGTTTTGCATATTTCGAGAGCTTGACACTCGTGGAAGGCACTTCCTTCCTCAACTGATTTTTATTCTGCAGGGCAGCATTCAATTTGAAATATTACGACAGAATTCCGTTCCATCGTTAAGGTCGGAACTCGAGATGCACTTATATTGCACAATTTCAAGATCTCGTGTTCTCAAGTATCTGTTCAAGGATTAATGATAGCATTATTCTCGGTATTTACTCATCCCCATTGCACTTCATGTCCTTGTTGTTGAGCAGAAATATTTACGCAGATGGAAAAGACATGTAAGGTGCACACGAAACATTTTGAATAGAGTGACTCAAATAGGGATAGAGATTCGCTATTCGTTGTCGAGATTACGGTGGACGATGAAGAAATCTATGATTCGTTTGCAATTATGATTGATGCTGAAACTCCATGATGAAACGTAAAATAACAAAGACTGCCTATGTCCGGTGTGAACCTTCACATGTTCCCGTCCAAACATGCTTCATGCATGACGTTCGGTCTAAGCGTAAATCCCATAATCAATTATTGTTCCATCACCATCATCTCGAGCAGAAAGAAGGGTAGTACCTGGGATTTTCATTGTTTGGTTTGTTGATGTGTGCAGATTTTAAAGGAGGCTCAACACATTGATTGAAATGGATCTTGAAGAAGAACAAGTACCGTTTCTGATCATTTTCTGTCAGTAAAACACACACGTCAAAAGATTGACTTCACAAAAGACCTGATACCGCAAAAACTGACCCCTGAAACCATCTGCCATTTTCTTATCATTTGCTTCCCGTCCAAGATAGACGAAGAGTAATTTCAGTTGCTGTATTCGTACACAAAAACCAATCGAGTTTACAAAAAGTTACAGCTCGTATCGGTCTATTTATCGCACGGTGTCCGATCACTTTGCGATCCGAAATTTAAGAAAAGTTGAATTTCAAAAAAGATTAAGGAAACTGGTGAACGGAAGAAATATAATGGAACACGTTCTACTACATATCGGTACTTATATATTTCGGTAACCTGTCTCTTACAGTTACAACGAATGAATCTGTTGATGTAAAAGAAGTCGAGTGACTTAAAGAAAATGAGTTTATCATCACCTGCATGATGTCCACTCACACTCTTTTGGCCAGATGGAGGAGTTAGTCTATTACAGAGTACGCATTTTCCAAGATAAAGCGTCAAATCTCCATGTTAACAATTGCATACTTATTTCCGATACACAAGTGAAAAGATAATAATATAGTATCCCGTTCTCAGAAAGGGAGCAGGTTTAGTTTCAAATTCTTTGTGGGCAACTGCATTTACCACACATCCGTCCAGTCCACATAAGTCATCCATCTTGCTTTTTCAGTGTTGAGGAATCCATCCCACCCCTTAAGAGCTCGAAAAAGCACAGCAAATGAAAGTACGCGTCGCGAGTTGGAGCGCAGAAACAATCCTGTTGAACAGAACCAGAAGTACTCGCAGCATCGATTACCACAGAGATTCGTCTCTAGTGCATCCTTATATGAAATATCTACTGATCACGAGGCTTTATTAAGGGAGGCACGGTTATGCGTCTGACATTTTTCAACGACACTTGCAGGCTCAGAAATGCTTCTAGAGTGGTCTCTAGACATCTGTTGAAGCGCTGCAAGCTACACCTGATACTGATTGACTGGACGTTGAATCGAGCCCACGGAAAGAATCATCGGGAAAAGAAACGGCTTGTAAAGTGTCTCCGAGTTGCATATTCGGGTTAAAACCCGTCAAACGGTGAGAATTCCGAAGGTAAGTACATGATGGTCGGCATCATTGGTGGAAAAGGTGCTGCTTGTGCAGAAATACTACCAATCGGAGTCGCGTTTGCCACTTGGGTCTCATGAAGCGCTTCTAGGAAGTTGAGGTCGTTATCGTGGCCCTCCGGGTGGCACATTGGCTCTATCGGTGCTTGAAGGTAGTCAAACTACACACGGGATGGTTGATGGACAAACAGGGAAGGTCTAGAGAAAAGATGTGCAGGAAGAACACAAAAAGTTAGATCTTATGTGGAATTATCGTTGTACCCACATACGCAGCAATCAAAGTTAAAGATGTGAGCACATAAAAGTTTCCTTTCATTGACCGCTTTCATTTCCTCCAGACAGACACTACATGTCTTTTTGCTTTGGTTCAGTTCATCTTCTTTTGGAATCGGGAATTGTGTATTTAAATTGGCAGCGATTTCTCGAAATTGGAAGAATGAAGCAATTCGTCGAAGTTGATTCGTAAAAAGAAGCGTAGATCTCGTACAATACGAAGCGGCATGTCATAAAATTTAATAATCAGCATGCAAAAGAACTACAAAAAAACCAACATTATACTGAGAAATCGGGATGGGATGGAAATGTTCTTCCTCGTACCACTTCAATGATCCGTTTGATGACCTCGAAAACGAGATCTTATTACAAAGAAATGTGCATTTGTTGGTACACGTGAATTCTTTCCTAAATCGATCGCAAAACTGGGGGTATCGTAGCAACATTCCGGCCAGTGTCACAAGGAGAACAAGAAACTGATAGAATCAGCATTGAACCTTTTCGTAAATATCAAATCTTGTTCGATCAGAGATGCAAATATTACATCGAAACCAAAGAAAATGAAGACTTGCTCGAGCACTCGTTCACCTCATACACAGCACAACGAGATGGATGTGTGGTTCACGTTTCACCACATTGGACTCTCCATCTACGCACAAGACAGACGTTAGCATTGCCTTACAACACAAATTGAATAGGATACACATTCAAGACGAGACTAAGCAAGCCAGTGGGATAATTTCGAGAGTATCAACGAGACGAATAACACGACAACCATAACTTGTTTTCATCATGGCATATCGTTAGTGCCAAGCAAGAATCCGTGACGGCATACAGCTCATTATCATGCAAAAGCTACGAGGAGCATGAGTGCGTACCTCTACTTACGCTCCACGCAACTCACAAAAGGAAAGCTTTAAGGGCAAATACACGACGAATATCGTCAATATCGTCAATATCGTCAATACGTCAATACGTCAATATAAGCGCGGTATTCGCTAGAATGATAACACTGACTTCGGTGGTCACCCGATAAAGTATTGCAGTATAAAACTTGATGTCTCGTGAAATAAGTCTAACCCTTTAAACTCGCACTCGCGAATATACTCACTCCAAAGTACGAGCAGTATTTCATTCTTTGCGGCGATCGCGTTTTTTGCACACGTAACCCATTCAGTTGTGCAATTTTAAGAAGTAGTAATCAAATAAAGTGCGTGTGTAGTAAGGGCGAATCCATGAAGTTTGTGTATACTCGTGTATACTCACGCCCCCTTCCGTGAAAATTACGTTTTGTTACAAACTTATCAAGCATGCATTTTAGCTGAAAGTTATAACTACATTGAACAAGCTTCCCCTTTTATCCCTTCGCACGGAATTCAGAGCCAAAAGCGTCGTATCCGACATAATGTTACATCGACCGGAAGCGCGGCTTAACGAGAGTCTCATTATATCGTTCAGTTACTAGATGTTCTTTCAATATTATTTTGTATTATAAAAACATTCATTTATTTTTTGTGTTTTATTTGTTTTCGCCTTAATATTCGATCAAGCTGGTCTCTGGACTGAAAGAAAACCCAGCGTTGCCACAAAGCTCAGATGTAGTTTTGTTTTAAAAGTACTTGTGGGACGTGATACGTTTCCGTAGTGACGACGTGCTTGCTGCGATAAAAAGACCTGCAAAGAAGTCATCGATGGTATCAAACGATCTCGAGACTACTTGATTCAATCTTTTATCTATTCCTCGAAGCAGGTCTGGGAGAAATTCAAGCGTTGTGACATTCTATAGTCTAGGTTTTCTTGTGCAGTTTCAAACTCAAGCCAACGAGAACCAGTGATCTTCAATCAAATCTAAACAAGCCCACTATCGTATGGAGAATACAAATAATTTTATCGGACGCCAGAAAGATCGGGCTTTGTATGTTGGCAAGTAGAGAAGAAGGTATCTCCAGGAAGAAAACAAAAATGTTGATCAATGACACAACGACGTGACTTCACGCAATGAACGAAATCATTGGCAGCAAAAATGTGATGGTTTATCTAAAGGAGGTCTCTTTTGCTATTTATGCGCTTTCTATCGCTCAAGAACGAGCCAGATGTTCCTTTAGGTTCGCAGTTTGGCATTCTGCAAAGGCATTGGAGAGCTTGCGCATATGGATCACGATAGAACCTACTGTCTTTGTGGTCATTTTACCTTAAATGTATTCAAAGCTTGAATATTTCTCCTCTACAAAGCTCGAGATGCGATTTTTTCATTTCAAACGTTCGTCATTCTTTCTGAAATCATGATACGGAGCAATCATTTCAAACATGATCCTTCTCATTTTTCGTGTCATCCCTTTTGAGGTCATTCATATTGCTGCCAGGAGTCTCGTTCATTCCCCATGTCCTCACATTGAGTTAATTGTTGCCCATTTCTGTTTGATAGATGCACAAACCAATCAGGCAGCTTGAGCTCTTCCTTTCTAATACTCCACCCTATAGTTATCAGGCGTCTAGCTGCTTACCAAGCATGATTTTGCTCAAAATATTTCTCCTGTTTGAAATCTATACGATGAAATATTGCAGATGTGGTTCGTTCTTGTAAGATCGTTCATTGTGAGACATATCTACATCGACTGAAACTTGCGCGTCTATCCTGTCCCGTGGCGTACTCAATTCATTTTCTTTTTTGACTTTTGGGTTTCCGATTCCAAATACGGAGCATGCGATTTCCATGTCTTATTTAATCTCTTCTATCAGTAAGATTATTGTCATCTATACACTTAGACGAAGTTTTTTAATAAGGATTCCAGATCTTGGAAGTATTGTGTACCTACTCATATCATTATTCAGGGTCCCACTCACATTGAGAATCGGATATCTAAAAATGGCCGGCTGGCTCGGCATTAGCATTTTATCTTCTTGATGTTGTATTTCAGTACCTGAATTTATCGCTTTGTTCTGTATGAAGTCAGAAAATTCTATATTTATATGCTTTCTTTTCAATACTTGAATGCATGTCGAAAGGTAGCCGGAGGGGATACAGGTAAGTATTCACAACGCAAACATCGACGCTATCGACTTCAATGTTGATAATTGAGTCGTAGTAAATTTGGTATAGTCAAATTACTGCAGCTTTTCATAGAAACCAAGTCGCCTTGAACATTTTTATATTTGTGTCCGAGTTGACATGCCAAAATGTTTTAGATGTGGCCAGTAGCAGCAGAACCGTAAGCAAGATAAAATAATCCAGCCACGAACACAGCTGATTTGTATACTAAATTATAGGATATATGTACTTGTATATATATGCATTTGCTTCGTTGTTCAGTGGCCAAGGCATCCAACATTCACATAGCACGTGTATTTCGACATTATGGATTTCTATTTAAGGTGGCCACGTGCTCGAAAAAGAACACGGCAGCATGAACGGAGAAAAGGGATTCATTCGTGTAGATTATTATATGAATAATCGTGAGATACTCAACCTACTAATCAAGGTGGAGAGAAGAACTGATTTTAACATTTTCATATTTACATAGTATCTCACCA
Source organism: Albugo laibachii (assembly GCA_902706625.1). NCBI lineage: Eukaryota > Oomycota > Peronosporomycetes > Albuginales > Albuginaceae > Albugo > Albugo laibachii. The sequence goes on from CACSLJ010000093.1 coordinate 60,198, forward strand.
GGAGATATCGTCACCTGAATCAAGTGCTTTTTTTGCGTCTAGTATCGTTGGAAAAGACAATCACTTTTGGTTTTCACACTAAATTGCAGAGACAAAGGAGGCCATTAAAGTCCGATGCTGTGTGGACCCGTAAACGACAAAACAGCCTAAATGTACGATTACCCAACTTCGTGCAAGATGCTTGATAAAGAAATGTGTTTCTCAAGCACAATAACGACTGTTCAAATTGCCAATTAGGTCTTTGCATCTTTCAATCCTTTAAATTGTGCACATGAACGAGGGAGAGAGTCAATAAAGCATTCAATCCATCTGCATGAGTGTCAAAGTTCATCAAAAGCATTTTTAAACGCATCCGTCCTATTGAGTATGTGGTCATGCTTCGAACCTGCGGTATCCCCTCTCGAAATTTACACCAGTAAATATGACTCCAATGGTAGCTGAAGCGACAAAGTTATAACCATCAGGGCAAGAATTTGGTTAATTATTTTTTCCTGGCATCATGTATTGTAGGATTTCCGCTAAATGAGGTTGTATTTCAACTATTAGTGAATTTCTTTGCGATAGCCATGATATGGTTGCGGATAAAATTGCAGGGGGCTGAGATGTTAGTCTTTACGTGATAAAACGGCGAAGAATCAACAAAAGTAAAATGTGGGATTGAATGATCGTTATTTTGGATGTTTATTGAAACTAAAAAGAGAGGTTTGACGTGTATCTATCCGAATCACATCATTGCGGATGTCATCAGAAAGGTGAGATGTGGGAAGTCACCGATCAAAATTTACCCGGCGCTGTTTGTTATGAAAATTCTAGCTTCAAATGAACACACACCTTGCAACAGATAATCCGGATCAGCACAGTAATTGCACTCATGCAAGATGAAGCAACAACGTTTATCATAAACGATAACCGAAGGCTTGTAGGGCCTATTGTCTTTTGTTTATTGTGCCTTGTGTATGGTCTCAGAAATTCTAGGTCCGATCAATGAGCATGTCCGAGAATTAGTCCCTGTTGAGAGGCTACGTGGCATTTATCGAAGCGATATTTCATTTGATACGATTTCAGCATAAATCAACCACGTTTGCCGGTCTTGCATATTCCAAAAGTTCAATATTTAAAGAAGGTTACTTTGGTGCTAATCCATTCTCAGAAGTTCATATATCCCTGAGTTTTGGAATTTAGTTGAAAGCAACGAGCTATATTTTAAGCAAAGTCAAAAGTGGAGACAAACCTATATTGCACCGTCGATTCATCTAGACACTTCGGGCAGGATACGAAACCCTTTTCTCAGCTTTTAGGTTGCAGGTTTCCGGCTTTTTCTTACATCGCTGTTCATGCCAGGTTTTCGGAAGTAAACAATTACGCAAGTCTAGACACATAAAATTGGTCTTAAGATGCTTATCCTGGAATGGGCACGTACAGGCCTGGATTTTTGTTCTTTTTAATTCAGATTCATTTATGACGATGAGGATTGTAAACTTTATCCAGACAGATGCTGAGATCTATGCCTCAAGCCGGAGATGGTTCATTTCAGACTCTCATAGATTTTGTACGAAATCTCATGCCATTCCGCTTCAAAAAGCGCTTGCACAAGCTTTTGTCCTCAACGTGAATGTGTTTATTGAAAGGTTCTACACATTGAATTAAATGAGTTGAGAAGAAGAGAATACACCGATTTTCCTTCAGGCATTGCAAGAATACGCAGCTCAAGAGATCGGCCGACACAATAGTGATAAAATCGGATGCACTTGGGACTTTTATCATCGGACTCAAGGCATTGTGCTATGAAGTAAGCGATCAAACTTCCCAAGTCGATTATGTTCTCATTGTTAGGACTAATCAAGACTCATGAACGTGGCTGCTTTCATTTATGCATCAGCCAATTCTACCAAAAATGAAAATACACAAATAGTTCCTATTATCGCGCGGCTGTGGTTGCGACGCGGTTTGCAGGATTTATCACGATTGGCAAACGAAGGAATCTCTTTGAACACAATTCATTATGTACCGTGGTAATGAATGCCACTCATTTTTGTCCACGGTCGAAATCAGAAGCAGCATATTGATGTAGTGATGGAATGGTATCTGGGAGGCTCACTTAAAGCACGAGGCGGCATCGCTTGCAGTCGATGAACTCATGGAGGGATGCTCTAACCTTCTCTACCATTTTGAAGGCGAACGCATGTTTGAATAAAGTGTTCGGTTTGATTCAGATAAGAGCTTTCGCATGGAACGTAGTCGAGATTGCATCCAAAAATAGCCAGTTCATTGCCTATACTTCAGCTGCGAAAGGAGAATTGTCGTATCCGGGTAAAAAGTCTCGTTGCCAGCAAGAAATAGCGGTATTTAAGAGCCGTTGAAGCAAGCTCGAGATAACATTCACTATTCGGACGCAACAAATGGTGCCCAACTTACGTTGGTCGTTGATATGCACCAGTTCAAACACATATCTAACACTCGCATTTCCAGAGCCAATGTAATTTACGCTTCCGAGTATTTATAGCAATATCGCACTCAGGGCATCGTATCTGGCGCTTTTGTGTCAGCACCGACATTCCAAATCTGTAAGAACCTTAATAATATTAATAGCCAGTTGCAATGTGCCAATTCGTACATAAATGTGTTTGCTTGGTAAACTTGATTGACTGTAGCTTTCAACTCAAACGCTGGCCACGTACAATGGTATAGTATTCGACCCAAAAATCCAAACAGACAACAATATGTTGTAGCGAGCCTGCAATCGGAAGCTTCTCCTGTCAAAAAATACCATTTGACGACATTATAGCAAGATAAATCTCCTTTCACTCTATCGCGAATATCGAGATATACATATTGCCAGTTACGCATGACTGTTATGTAGATGCGCATCAACTCCCCGAGCATTTATGCTCCATCTGGAGCCAATGTCCTTATCGGCAATACGCGCACAAGTCAGGGGTTGAAACGACTACTTTCTCCAGGAACGTACCTTATACACGTAAATACTCAAGATTCCAACTTGAACTTGGAAATTTCAATGGAAAAAATGGACCAATATGATATTCAGCATCACAGTTGCACGCAATAGAAGTGGCCGATAAACACATCCTCCAACAATTTTTTTGCAGCTACGACTCAATGCATTTTGATATGTAGAGATTGGAGCCATCTTCCAAATTTTTGTGGCATTGGCGATATGAAAAATTCAATATTTTTAAGCTCATAGATCTTACATTTTTCTCAGACTGTTTCTCTACTGACTAATATAACTGCTTACTACAGTACCTGCGATTACTGACGGCTGAATGACTGATGATTGGTATTTACTGGCTGAACTGACTGACGACTGAGGTGGAGTGACTGATGACTGATGTTTACTTTCTGTTTACTCATTGTTCACTGATTGTTTTCAGCTTCATATTACTGCATAATGATTCATGAATTTAATAACCATTACAGCACCGGTACAGAAACATACAGGTAGAAGAATCTCGCCAAGCTATTATTTTCCATTGAATGAAAAGAACTTTAAGTGTTCTTAGGGTTTCCTGCAAGTCTGATGATCCGTCAAACACTGTCTGAAGATCTTCCAAGCAATGTATAACAGCATTAAACGGAAAAATCGCATCGTTCGGGTGGTAACGGACGAGGACAACGCAAGTAAAAGAATAGTAATGATGGTGTCCACTGCATGATATGTTCGGAGAAGCGCGTGAGTGCGCACAACGAGATGAAAGTACGTTTAGGCTTTCTCTTACAAGGTGTGAAGTATAGTAATCTTTGTATCATTGTGATAGCTTACTCTCTGAGTGTCGTCCGTGAATGTGTACGAATCAATGTGACTGGGAGCATCTGCGTTACATTTTTATTCGTCTGACAGTACACAGCCTTTTTACTGGCTACTCCTCTTGACTACATGATACTGCATCCCTACAGATATCCACGTCAGCGACCACACTTCCTGAAGGAGAGAACGACGAAATTATATAAATGACTACAAACGCATTCGGGAAAAGTGCATACGCACATCTTTCGAATGGTAGATTCCCTATCAATATCTCCGGTGCCTCCAAGATTTGATGATGCCATTCATCCGAAGCTATAGAAACTTTCGTGACTGGACTAAATCATGGAAAAGTAAGTCCATCCATATTCTGTTCGCTTGCGTGATACTGAAGATACCTTGTGCACAAGTGCCGGACTTTTTCGATCACACGATACGGAATGATGAATGTACGACCAAGACCGAGCATATCAAGTCACTCTAGCTCACTCAGATCTCAATCCAGCCCTTTTAACGCGCTGGAAACATGATTACTTCATCCTTGTCACTTCGACCCGCACAAATTACACCAGTGGGTTATGATGGTCGCACTTCTGTATTGCGAATCCTCTTCTTCCAAAACACTTTTGCGTTTCCCTAGCAAGCAAATATTGCGGTCGGTTATTCTCACAGAACTTATTGTATGTATGAGGAGTGTTCTGCACTCCATTAGCAAACCTAGATTTGTAATGTACGATGTACAACCCTCCACAAAGAATGCGATAAAAATTCTTCGTGAGTAGCTTGTTGAAGCCGAGGAGCTTCTTTGTTAATATTGCATATTCCGTTTACGAATTTGACGAGTGCAAAACGTATAATGATGAATTTGCGAACCCTAAACATATACTTAGTATGTACAGATACATGCAGCGTGTTCACATGAGCAGTTTCGCTCTTATGTAATCAGTGGCTTTGGATTGTTCGCAGGTATATTGTTCCGTGCACCACCAATTTTAGACATACTGATTTACTCGACATTGCGTAGATCCTAACGAGCTTCTGATGATTCAATGCGTTTGGCAAGATATCTTTGATACTTTCACATTTATATCCAGTGATCGAAAGCAATTGTTAGAGTGACTAAGCAAATTTCTCTCGGTTTCTGGAGTAGCCTGACATAATCGTGAGCGCAGTATGAGTTTTGCAGAGTTTCGATCCAGACTTGCTCTACTTTCCTTCTGGATTTCAATCGCCAGGACTACGATCATTTAAGTCATCTGCACTTGAATCCACAAATGTATGAATATTGCACATTATACTGTATACAGCACTACGTCTTTTACGGTACTATTCGGATTTGGCCGAAGAGCTAGTGTTGATCGAGTTTCAAGGACTTTTGACGATAGTGGAAGCTCTAGACATGCGTCATCAACAAGGCGGATATTGGGCGTTGATAGATATTCTCTCAGCATTTTAAGAAGCACGCCACACAGTGTTTTTTAGCCAGACATCTCTAATAAAGGTTTCCTTTCAATAAGCTAAAAGGAGACATGTTCTTCTCTGAGATTTTGACGTTAGAAAATGCTTGTATCGCAGACTTCGTATCAAACAATCTTGATTGAATGGTTTCAATATACATTTCAAGCATTCTTTTAGGTGATTGTTATTTCCACTCCCGATGTGATATTTACCCAATTAGAATATGAACATATTACCACTCCAAATTGATACTTGACCAATCAGAATAATAATTTATTTTCACTCCAAATCAACCTTTTCGACAATCAGCATGTAAGCTTATTGCTTCTTATTTCCACTCGCATTGTCACTGCTCAAACAATCCTGCGGACTTCATCCTGTAAGTCGAACTTCATTGATACCCATAAACCTTTTCAAACCCGCGGTGAGCTCATTGATTACGTCCGGCTTGTTTGCCGTAATTCGGGTTATGGGGTGTCCATCAAGCGCTAGATAAAGATAAAAGCGTTAATCTGGCAAGCGACCGCGGGGGGAACTATAGTAACCTTTAGCATAAGCATCGGACGAGCCAAAACGCCAGACTGGGACAAGATTGTCAGGGTGTCGTTGGAAAATCTATGGGAGCAAGAAAAGCTCATACCCATTTTGGACGCTGGAACTGCGGAATTCACAGCATAGCGACGAACCCGCAGTCAATATGGCAGCTCACCTAGGTTCTGGAAGAATGACAGACGAAGAGAAATCTCTGGTAAGTGACTTGGTTGCAGCTGAAGTTCCGGCACGGTAGGGACTGACAATATTATGAAATGCATTTCCGTCATCGCTAGCCGCTGCACGGACAGTGTATAACAACAAAGCAGCAAAAAACCTGCAGCAACTTGTGGAAAGATCTCCAATTCAAGTACCGATTGATGAGCTGGAGGCGAATTTTTGGACCTTTGAATTAGAAAGGATGTTTATGGTCGTGTACCTTATTTATTTTTCACTCGTCCCACCAAGATCCGTCTTACTCGTCGATACGGTAGCGTTCTGCTGCTTGATTGGACGTACAAAACAAATCGATTCAAAATGCCACTCCTTGACATCGTCGGACGAACTGAAACAATTTTTTTTCTACTCGGCTATTATTTTTTCAACGGGATCGAAAAGGCTGATTATCGATGGGCTCTTTAGCAGATGAAAGAGAAGCTGGATGTCGTACCACGAGTACTCTTGATGGATCGTGATTTGGCGTTGGCTTCTGATGCCATCCGACATGTCTTCTCTAAAAGCGTTCATCTTTTATGCATGTGGCACATCAAAAGGACGTACTCGCAAATTGTAAAAACCATTTCAGATCGTCGAGGAGAAGATTTGATGGAGATCTGGACTCGAATATGCAGGGCGAAGACAATCGCGTTGAACGAAAAAGAATGGACGTATTCCAGAAGAAATGTTCGAAAAAGCACGTGGTCGTCGGGTATCTGCACAAGACGCGGATACTCCACAAAGAGAAATTCGTTTAAGCTTAGACAAATCAAGTTTAGCACTTTGGAAATACTTCGCCTCCAGCGGCCGAAGGTGCTCATGTAGCTTTGAAGCGGTATCTACAAGCGTCCACCGGAAATCTCGAGCCGTAATGAAACGAATGGCGCAAGCCGTTAAGAATGAAGCACTGGAAATTGAAGAAATCATCTCAAAACAAGGATTTAGAGTCTTTCACGTATTCCAAAATGCACATGTTTTGAGCAACTGATAGGGCGAGTATCAGTTTTTGCGTTGCGAAAGCTCGATGTGGAATGCGAGCGGTCGTATGAGTGTGCTGAAAAACCATGTAGCCATTCATTTCTAAATGTTATGCCGATGCCATGTGCTCAGGAGATACTTCAACTCGGTAGTAGACCTATACATTTGAGCATGATATACTGTGACTGGTATTTGCGTGATACAGATGCGTTCGCTGAAGAAGAAACTGAGAACACTTTTGTGGCATCCACTGAAACATCATCCTTCCACATCGACATGAAAACGCTGAAGAAACCATTTTCAATATGGAGTCCTGTTCAACAGGGAATCGTAGGATCAATAATTGAGGAGTTAGAAAGTGGAAATATTCCTGTCGTGAAAGAGCCAGCAACGGTAAAGACAAAAGGACGACCACTTGGGGCGAGAACAAATCGTCGACGAGGCGAGAGTCTTCTTCATTTTGAATTACTACGAAGCGGAACCGGCGATGCCGTAATTGTGATAAGGAGGGACATGATGTCCGCAATTGTTCCGCGACAATTAGAAAACGTTCGGGTCAGCAAGATGGTCAAACTGGTATTCTAGAAACTTCCGAATAACAATACAAACGTCTTGCTCTACCTATTTAATAAATAAATTCTGATCGGTCAAATACCCTATTTTTCGAGTACAGGCACCATTCTCATTAATAACCACCAATTTTGGGTCCCAAAAGTATTCATTCTGGCAAGGAATGCAAACGCTCCGATGTCAAATTATAGAGGGATCTAAACTATGAGCTGGCGAACGGTATACGGTCCGATATGCAACTTGTGCATGTCAGTCACGAGCTCAAAGATATCTTCGCCAAGTATGCTGGTGTGAAACCAGCAGTTTGAGCTGTGGCTTGCGTCACCACTCTTCAAGCCTCCTGAGCCCATCGCATCGCCACCAGAATGTTCACATTGAAGAGCTGCTCACCATTAATCTTGACGTTCTCCTTTCCCATTCCATCCACTTACTCCAGCACCTCGTCAATCTTGTCCGCCATGTGCGCATTTCTGATCTTGTTCATCTGGCTTTTGAATGACTGGATGATGCCTGCATCCTGTGGCTGTAAGTGTGCACTAGAATTGGGAAGGAGGAAGTGCAGCGTAACGTAGGGTGATTGTTCGCTCACTCAGTGCGGCGACGCGTTGTCGAGAAGGAGGAGCACATGCGATCCATACCCTGCATCTTTTTGTTGAAGTGCGCCAGCTAACACCGGAAAAGCGCAGTCGTCATCCACCCTTTCGCAGCTTTGGCGTAGTTGAAACCGATTTTGCTCGCCGATTGCGAGTTGGAGCACCGAGGTTGCCTCGCTTTCCCGATAAAGAAAAGCGGCATCTTGCAAGAGCCGTCCGCGTTCGTGGTGATCACCACCGTGAGTCTCCTCTTGATCTTCTTTCGACCTGAGATGCTCGCATTTGTCACGGAGGCTGAAGGCGCCAAGCAGTAAAAATACGCAGATTCATCCTTGTTGCATACGTCGCGAGGGCTGTATTTACTGGTGATTATTCTTAAAGCCGCACGACCTTCATCGACGTCAGCAGCACACGCAGACGTAACCTACCCTTGTACACACCGTGGTTTCATCTCATGTCGCTCTTATAGTTTTTGGACCCACCCATCCGAGAACACCATGCCCTCGAGATTCGCGTTAGGACGTAGGCAGCGTCGCGCACGAGAGTGCTGCTAATCTTCTCCGACTTCGCGCGCATCGTCGCTTATGTGAACACCAGCATCTGCAGCAGCTCGCAGCGGTTGATCCAGAGCAGAAGAGCATGCTCGAGGGACAAATAGCCCACATATTGATTTGTTTTGCGCCCAAGGTTGGCACGCACAGCGTCCTCGGTGACAGGCTTCTTAAACAGCACCAGTAGCGTTGCGTGCGACGGGTTCTTTGGAAGCTTGAACGCCAAGACAGCCCTTCTACTTAGTGCGCTCAGCGACAGTTTAGGGTACTCACTGTGGTGCTTTCATATCACCAGCTTCTGCTCCGCTGTCAGCAACGCGGGTGGAGGCAGTTGGCATCCGTGTTGCTCTCGTTGTGTCGTGTTTGTTCATGTGTTGCCTTGTAGTGAGAGGATAGTGCCAAGAATGACTTCAAAAAGCGCGCCAAATGTGACAACTATCGATTTCGGAAGGGTAAGTTTTATTATTGGTGGTTGCTAATGAGAATGGTGCCTGTAGTAAATAAGATTACATTTTGATTGGGCAAACGTCATATCGGGAGTGGAAATAGTAAAACGTGGGAGTAAAAATAAGAGCCCTTCTTTTAATTTGCGGTGCGTGAAAGATTCGTTATCTTATGAAATGTGATTGCTCTTTTGAGATAGAAAGTTTTTTTATGTCATTTATCGATGGCCTGCTTCTTGCTTCATTCTAATGAGATCAAATGAAAGAGCTTTGGCTTTTCTTCACCCTTTTGAAAAATCGAATGCAGCAGAATAGACGGATATTTTTGTCTATATGGTGCCATCTCTCAATTTTCGATGGTCCAATAGTCCTCTGGCCCACACAACTGGCTCTCACAATCTCCTTAAATGTTCAGATCAAAAGGTTAAGCATTTTTTTATTTGCGCTGTGTCAATGGCTAGTTTTTTAACGAATGCTATAGCTTTTTTCATGTAGTATGCGTTTCTAATGTATTTTTCATCGATTGTGTTCTTTTTCTTTCTCGAAGTGCCCATGATTTGGATTTCTCCTTTCCACTACAAACTTTCTCAGGAAGGGAGCTATACAATCAATATATTTACTCCGTAGGGTTCATCGGCTGGAAAAATAAAATTGCAATCAACAAAAAAATTTGAAGTATATTTTCATTAATTATTTAACGCTTTCTTTTCTTACTTGGCCGACCTGCATCGCCAGAAGATGATGCGATATCCACTTTTGTTTCTTCGTCCCCATTCGCGTCATTTACTAGGGAATGTCAGCTTCCTTGCTTTCTCCGAATAAATGCGCTGACTGACGCTGTTCGCGTAGCCTTTTGGCATAACGCTCAATAGTGCTTCGAAGCTGATCCAAGCACTGTAGAGTATGACGGTTGTTGGTTCCGACCGTCTTCTTCAATTCTTCGATTTCTGCTTTCATTAGCGCCATACTTTTAACAATCTCACGAACACAGGCGCAATGATCCAAAAATACGTTCAAATCCAGTCTAGGAAAGGTTTCGTCGGCCATTTTGTGTTCACAGCGTACAACGGAATGTTTTTTTTTCAGACTGGCAGGTTGGTTGATGCGACATGCCACTTAAACCGTACGGTCTACCTTCGAGAATTCTCAAGAATTTATAACTATTGTGGATTGGCAGAAACGCTTGGTGAATGACAGTTGAGTCGCAATTTATCAACAGAACCTCGTCGCAGGTGACAATCTTAGGCTGACGTTATTTTATTTTATCAAGAAAAGAATCAAATGAGACATCATCAATCCGTTTTTTTAATTCACCCCGCAAGACAATCAGTCGACTCGAAGATGTAGCCACAGTCACACCTGTATATAAGAACCTCCATAGAAGGAATTTTTCTATATAAGGGCACAATTTCAGGGGTACCAAAATAAAGTATGAGTTTTTGTACGGTGTCCTCCATATAAGTTATAAGTATCAGACCTTGGATAACGTGGGACCATTCGTCCAAAGCCACTCTTTATAAGGGCAAAGTCCAATTCAACTGGAAAAAATGTCTTCAGAAACTCATCAGAGGCTCCCGTCGTTACCAGGGTAGCCATCAGCAATGAACACGAGCATCAGATCTTCGTGGACTGGCAGAAGCACCCAACTATGGCGTGGCGTCAGATGCAACAGTGGGTGCAAGAGCCACTTGGCATTTTCCTTCGGCGCTCCGCGGCGCAAAGAATCAAAAGTATGAATGCGGAAGTGTTCATGAGCATCAATCCGCTGCTGATGAAGTCACGCTCAGTTAAGTTCTCGCTCTTTGATAAGGCTCTAATTGACTTCATTCTTGCCAATCAAGACGTTATCTGTCTTTCGGATGACCTCAATCTTGAAAAAATCTTTGCGTTTGCGTGAGCAGCTGAAGATCAACGAGAGCGGGCTACAGCTATCGAATGGATGGCTCAGTAAGTTTAAGCAAAGTAACATCATTAGGAGCCGGACTCTTCATGGTGTGAGTGTAAGCGCGTTCGAGACGGTATTGAAGGCATCAGAGATGCAGATTCAGTCGCTAATCGCGAAATGAAGCCCAGACGACGTGTTCAATCTCCATGAGACAGGACTATTCTACCGCTTATCACCATCCAAGTGAGAGGGAGAAAGAAGGTGAAGGAACGAGTTACGATTTCTCTTTAGAACAACGCAAGCGGAAGCGAGAAGACGAAAATGTTGGTCATCGGAAAAGCGAAGTCTCCACGCTTCTTCAAGGGAATCGACGTAATGAACACAACGATCTTTGTCGAACAGCTGCTCAAATTCAACTTGCTTATGCATGGACGACGCGTTCTGTTTCTGCTGTACAACCCCTCGAGTCACAGGCAATATGCAAGCATGATAATGTCGAGATCGTGTTCCTCCCTCTGAACATGACATCAAGAATATAGCCTGTGGATGAAGGTGTGTGCTACTCTGTATGATCTGATATCCGATTTTGCATAACTAACGCTCTTATTCTTTCATGTAGAAGGACTCATTCGCTCATTAATGGCTAGATACAGAAAGCATTTTCTTCGACGGTATCTGGATTTGATGAAGTCGAACACAGTGCACAAGCTGACCCTGCTGGAGGCGGTCGAGTTCTCGATTTAGAGTTGGAGAAGCGTTAACGAGAAAGTGATCAGAAACTGCGGGGTGAAAACAAAGCTAACTGATGCGATAATCAATGCAGAGTTGCAGTCCAACAACGACTATATTTAAATTCGATTCCGTTTCAGTAAGAGTGCGCTTAGCTTGTAGAACTGATGTATGCACTCGGTATTCGTGCTTCAATCGACGACTACATTGATGCTGAAGATGTGGAGGTAGTTCACGAGCCTCCTCTCGCCAATCTTAATTGCACTTAAAGCGACGCCAGTGATGACTCAAGCGATCATGAGCCAGTGGTGACCACTGCTGAGGCATTGTGATGTATTCAGCTGCGCTCGTACTTCATCAAGCAAGAGCAAGATACTTCTCAAGAGCAGGCTCAGCTGAACAAGCTTATGGAGTGCGTACGCCAAAGCGAAAACAGCAAAGCAAAGAAACGTTGATTTTTTGTTTAAGCCTTTTGATAACAGCTCGTAAACTTAAATACTAAAGGCATGTGTTGGTAAACTGTGTGTTTTTGAATATTTTGTTCTTGCAACGCTACCAGGGTAACCGTCCGGCCCAGTTTTTTTCTTGGTTGGCGACTTATGGCTTTAGGTGTGCGTCATGAAGTGATCACATAGTATCTGGTATTGTCAGTAGCAATTATTCTACTTGATAGCTAGAGTTGCTACTCAGTGCATAGTTCGAGTGAAAAAATCCAAAATTATCTCTAGGTCCTTTCAACATCTCATGCTTCATAGACAGAACACGATTCAAAGCATCTCAATCAAATAAAACAATATTTGCTCCGGCGTACGTATTAAACATGTGCATTAGAGCGCTACGTCGACTGTATGCGACTATCTTTTCAGGAAAGTCTAGGAAGACATCGTTTTCCTTCCAACTGTTTGCGGAGCCACGCTGATTTCGCGCCACAAATTCTTACACTTATTATATAGATACTAATCTAGGTTTTGTATTTCTGTAGTTCTCGAACATAGCTTTGTTTTTAGAAGCTAAGAGTAACCGCTAGATTTGGCCTCTCGATTGTGTGGCGCACTTTAAGTACGAATTGCTGTTCGGTATAAGGGAATCTGTATAAGCGTAAGATCAGTAAAGCGGCCCCAAACGTACCCTTATAGAGGGATCTGACTGTACTTCGTAATTGCTTCCGTTTTTTGTTTTCTTTTTATAAAACAGTGGCTCCTTTTTGGATGTTCAGTATCGTGTAAAGATGCGCTGATAGAAATGTTTCGAATCTCTTGTCAAAACAACCGCTGCTTTTTCAATAAATGCACTTTTTCCGACGTGTCAATGAAGCATGATCAGGATAGTGTTTTTAAAAAAAATATGGCATTAAGGCAAGGTGCACGTATGAGTTTAACAAAGGACTCTTTAAGTGAAACGGACAGAAGAACTTTTCGTTCGAAGTCGTATCGTTTGTTATTAAATATAGCCTCCATGATAGCGGAAGGAAACCACATTTTGAAGTAAAAGGTTTTGTGGGTGCTGAACATCTGTCTGCATTTTTTCATATTCCAGGACAAGAACGTGCATATTCTTATGTGAACATCCAACACCAGTTTGTTTCGCGTGGGCCGTAGCAGTCCCTTAATCACAGTAATAACATTATGGATAAAATTAATGCTTATCTCGAAATGTTCGTTGGGCGCACTGGTTTCAAATTATAGTACATTTGAAGTTAATCGTACAATATCACTCAATTTTTCTCAACATGACTCACCGTCTTCAATCTGACTGGAAAATACTTTCATATTAATTGCATCGTTAATTATCACTTCGCACGGGACCATGGAAACCACTAGTACTGTCGCACCTCCTTCACAATCAGCATATGGCTCACTGGAAGCAGCACAGTTAGCAATTGACAAGCACGCACGCAAAGTTATCCTGTTTTTATCCTGCATAGCAGAAAAGTCGGAAATAAGATGGATGGCAACAAACAAAATATTCGCCCTTCGTTACTGTTTCATGAGGAGTGAAACAAGGGAAAATTAGTTTTGGGTATTAAAAAAGCTTTGGGCCACTTTCCTTGACCTCGGTATACTTGCAGAAATCACCTTTGCACTGATCGTGGACTCGCCTTGATGAGCACTTTCGCAGAGATTTAACGGAGAGCAAAGCACTCCTGTGCCGCTGACACATCAACAAAAATATCTTTACAAAACACAAGAGTGGATTTTCTTCACAAGACGAGTTTGCTGAGTTCATGAAGGCATAGGAGATGCTTATCAATTCTGCGACTGAGTCAGCATAAAACGTTCCACTTCGAGCACTTAGCCGCGTGATACCTCCGCATTTCATGTACTACATGAACACAACCTGGCGAATACACAAGAAAAGAGTTGTCAATGTCTGGAACCGCTCCCAAGATTTTGGGCACACTTCCATGTCACGTGTGCAGAGTGCGCATGCTGCCCTCAAGAAGTGGATCGATTTCGCATTAGGTAACCAAGAACCAAATAATTTTAATTTTTATGATGTTTTTCTATACCGCTAATGCTAACTTGGCTCATCTTTACAGGCGACCTTTTAGATGTCGAAGTGGCAACAAAAGTAGCCTGTCATTGATAACTTGGTGTAATTAGGCAACAGAATGCCAGAGAGCGGCCAATCACAAATATATGCAGCTAGGCTTAATGTTTGTTCCGGTAGTTGGCAAGGTGTCGGTTGCTGCGTTGTGGGTTGCCCAGAAGCAATATAGGTTCAGATGCGGGCCCCTTGGTAAGTGTCATGGGTATTTGCGATCAACCATGATTATCCCTGCTCGCATGACTTCAGCATGCGAGGTAGCATCCTTCTCCGAATTGCCGATTTAGACCATTACTAGTGGCTACAGTCCCCGGTCACATCGTCATGAGGAGTATGAGGGAGTAGATTCATGGCATCAAAAAAATATTATGCTTGAGCATGTTCTTGCTTTGCGAGCCGTAGAGACAATACATGATCTCGTGCGCGTGCAAGGTCGTGAAAGGCCGTTCGGATCAACTGTGCGGCTTCCTTCCGAATTTGAGCATGTTGCATCAGCCATGGCAATAAAGGAAAAGAAAGCTACACACATATGGTGTGGAGTATGTAGAGGATCAGGTCTCAATGCACGAAGTTGCCGAACGCGCACGACCTCTCGCGTCGATATCACAGCAGAATGTAGCAAAGAAAAGAAAATAGAGAACACGCAACAAGAAAATAAACAGAGCTTTTTGTCACCTCAAGTCAATATACTGTGCTTAAGAGAGTTATAATTAATGACGTGAGTGATGTGAAAAGATTTAGGCAATCAGACTAAAGAGGGTGAATGATGTAGAAGGAAAGTGAGTGATATGGAACGATTTTCTATTTGAAGCATTTATCGATTGCGCTCCTTCGATGCCCGGTTTACCTGCAAAATACGATTACCTTCTAATGTCGTATTGGTTATTAAGAAGCGTTGTTATCATTCCACCTTAGTATCAAATTGGCATTGTGCCTGCTTTTCACCTCATCCTTTCTACTTTATGTGTGATAAACGAGTTCATGATACGCTCTTCTGTTTGTTCACTTTTTGAATAACCTGACGCGTCACTTGTAAGGTCGATATTCCATATTGCAAGCAGTGCTGTTTAGAATCGTTTTCCACAAATTGCGCAATGGTTCAAAAAGATATTTTGCAATAACTCTCGCAGAAGGACGATCAGATGCTGCATTTCTGACTTCCCATACAGTTGCTTTCGATTTGAAATGTAGAAGAGGCTGGAATGAGCGACAAAAGAATGGTACAAGTGCCTAGCGAAATGTTCGTTACGCGCAGTGGTCTTGAATAATTGTAGAATTATATCTGAGTCATTCGTTTAGATTGCGCTGCATGAAAGATATCTCCACCTACGCAATAAGATAGCTCTTTTAAGGGAGAAAGTATTTGTAATGTCTCGTATCGAAGGATATCTTCTATTATGAAAAACACATTCATTAGCTTCTGCTTTATCCTTTCCAAAGATCGAATGAAGCAAAAGAGCAGAGGAGTATCTTGTTGAGGAACTTAAGGTTAGGCACCAGGTTTCTACTTTCACTTTGCACTTAGGCTGACCGACTGTTAGGGTACCGCGAAGCGTTGAAAAAAATAAAGAAGTAAAAACACAACAAAACACAGTATGGCGATTTTAGCTTTCCCAAGCATCTTGGCTCACCTGCCAACAGCGATAACGTATTTAGGGATGAAATTGCAGCAAGAAAGCAAGCAGAATTCCTAGATACTCTCTCCATGTGCCTGTAAGAAATCGAAATTTCCTCTTCACTTCATTTTCCCAATTGAACACTTTTGAAAGCCTACAGAAAATCTTTTCCTGTGCGCAACCATTTTATTTATAACGCATGAAATTGAAGGCAGAGGAGTCTCTCTCTTGATGCATCACCCTGCGATAACGACAAAAAAGAGTGAAATGTTGATGAAAATCACTCTTCCATCGATTCGAGTGAGAACCTTCTTCATACAGGATAATATTGCAGATGTAGGGAATATCTCACGCTTTTCGAATATTGAAGAAGAGATGAAAGAGGAATTCGACAATGTCCAAGCACATCGGAAGAATTTGGTGCTCGATTTCTTCGTATCGATCATATTCGTCGCTACATTCAAAGGATTTTTACGCCCCTTCCCAAATGGATTGGAGTCACTTGAAATCTATTTTCTTATAAACTGGAAAATGGAGAACCTCTTGCAGGTGTGGAAGCCTTTATACCCATCAATACTGCCAGAAATCAACGGCAGCGTCTGAAAGCTATCCCCGAGAAAAAAAGGCTTAGAATTGCTTAATTTTTCACAAACTTTGACGGAATCCATTGGACGTATTTGTGCGAGGAAACAGATCAAACCCAGTCAAATCACATCCGATGCACCCGAAGCACATATTATAGCCCTTTCGAGTGATCATGAGACCCATCCCACAATTGAAATGGCCATCAAAGCAGAAAGCAGAAGTCATCATTTCCATTGATTCTGAGGTCGAATCTGATCCGAAAATTTTAAAATGAAAACGAACAATTTCCTGACGTCTTCTCTCGATTATTCTGCGTCCATAGAGAAGATCGAGAAAGAGGAGATGGAAGAGAAAAGCAGTAGAACAAGTTACACGAATAATTTCATCGGCTGCACAAAACGTCGAGCTCAAATCGCGGAAAGTGCGCAAACGGGCGATTTGGAAAATTAGAGGTCAGAACCGGATCTGAAGAAAAGACCATCGAGGAACCTGAGAAGGAGGAAAGCGGGATTGGAAAGAGATAATGGCGATAGCGCTAGTGCTTTTGACAAGAATCGGCTGGCCGAGAGAGAAGCCGGAACGAAGGCCTGTAAAGCGAAATCATTGAAGAGTTTCATTATGTAATATTAGGTGATATCCAAGGAAACCTTTTTAATGCTAATTCTGGATCGAAGCCGTCCAATTTGAACTTAGATTCCTTAGGCGACGCATTAGGCTCCTTAACTTACTAAAGCACGATGCGTATAATTCGTCAAAGTGACTTGAACAGGGTGGTTTCTCGCGCTCGACTTTGCCTCCCATTAACTTGCTTGAGATAATACCATCCGATTGCATCGGGCTCTCTCGCATGCGGAAAAAAGACCATTCACAACGCAGGCTAAAACCGTGCAATCCAGTGCAGTCGAAAATTTTCATTGAGTACAAATGATCCGTTAATTTTACCGGAGATTTCCACCAAACTGTATCAATTTTGTTTGCCTCTTCACATTCCCTATGCTCCACGTTGAAAACGCATCCTCACTCAATTTAACTGCTTTTGACAAACAAAACAATACGTAACTGATACTTAACTGTCTCTTACATCCTAAAGCCATGCGAATTAAGCTTTTCACATTATCCAGCACTGATTTCCATGTAATCGCAATGAACTTTTCTATTTTTCCCTTCTTAATCACCCGTGTCGATTTCACATTTGCTTCCAGTTCATAGAAAATCGATGATTTCATAAGACTCGGAATTTTACGCTACATACTAGCTGACAACGGCACTTCGAGGTAACAGCAAATGCTCCACATCCGTCTCTTTCAGCGTAAGAGTGAGATGAAACTGCTTTAGATACTTAGCAACATGGTGGTTAGTGGACGAGCATACTTTTTTTCCAGTCCGAGAATTTCACACGTCAGAGGTACGGAGGGTGATTTTTATCGTATAAAAAGTCCGCGTATTGTCACGCGAGAGAAAGTGGCCTAGACGAGTTTTTTTGGATTCGAAGAGCGATGAAAATATCGACATTGAGATACAGTACTGGCATAGGATGGCGAGGGTTTCTGTGCCTTGGGACTACTTTCTTTGACTTTTTTAAGACGTTCTAACATCATGGGAACAGAAGCGGCCATATCCCGCCCTCCTCGGAACGAGATGCGATATTTTTCGGTTTCTTTTCGATTCCCAAGCGCAACGCAGTCGAATCTAAGTAAACAGCTTCTTTCTTGGTCATGGCTGTCTTTCCTGCTGCAACCATGAAGCTGTACATCTACTATTTTAGAATGGTTTTCACCGTGCGGCAGACTGCGACATCCAGTGGCTGATAAAGGTGGCTTTCGTTTGGCGGGAGCTATCCCAGGCGTACCCACACGTGGCCGCCGCTATGTCAATCGATGGATCCATGTTCTCCGTCAAACACAAGGATTAGAAACTGCTTGCGTGGCAGCAATAGCGCGAGTGCAAACGCTTCAATGTATTCTCTCATGGTAAAGCTGGTCATGATTCCAGCTTCCGAGGTCGTGATTGCGGGGCTAGAGATCTTGCACGCATCGAGAACGTCTCGGATTAGTCACTTCCCCAGTACGATAAATGCCGGTGGCACAACGAAGCCACCAGACGACACGCACGCCGCGAATATGAGACAAAAATCTGGTTCAGCAGTCGCTCAGTAGACGTTCTTTGAGCCCCAAACCTCAATGACCTAGATCGTTTGAAGGTTTTGCACGAAACCCGTCTCATCCAAGTTGAAGATACGAATTGGACTGGCGTTCTCCTCGATGATCGTGCGCTCACAACATCCAAAAAATCTTATTACCGCGTCATACTCAAGGCCGTTGCGACAGCTTTTGATGATTTTCGCATTTCTGATGGGGAGTTCGGGAAACCTCCGGAAAAAAATCGGTCCAGCATCACGTCGGTCCGTAGAGAGAATCGTACATATGTTTTCCCTTGTTGATGAGGATATGGCGCGTTGAAGAAAATCCTTTGCACTGCATCCCGATCACCCAATCATGAAGGTCTCTTTCGAGACGGTTGCCGAGGACCGGAGGGGGACCGCTGCTTTTCTACTGCTTACGCTTCTTCTCCCTTTTGATTAGTCGTAGGAGGGAGCGATCGAGAATCTTATACTTGGCCACTAGGTCCACTATCTTTACACCAGATCTGAGCTCGGCGATGGCAGCAAGTACATCTTTTTCGCTATAAGACTTAGTTGGTATCTAGTACAATGAACTTCTAAGGTTCCAGCCACAGATTTCCATGTGATGTTTTGACACGAAGTGACCTGATTCACTTTGCGCACTTGAGATGAATGTTTCTAAAGTACGAACATAATAAATCTGCTTGGTTTTTTCTTTTATTAACGCTTAAATCGAGCTGTTTCTAAAGTTGACGTTCCTATGGCTGTAATTTACTCATCAGACAGTATTTCGGTATGTGATCGAGTAAAAGAGTCTCTGCGTCGCGCTTATTGTTGCACCAGTGTTTTAGTGAGCACCATTATTCTGTCGATAGCCTGAACCCGAAAAGCCATCGCTGCACTATCGGCATTCGAGGCTGAAGCACGATGATGTGATGAAACTGAATAGCCAATGGTCTCCCTTTCGTCGTGATCTCTGCTCTTCTGTATGTGCTGCATCATGTTTCTCCTTGATATTACTCGTTGAGATATTCAAAGCCAGGTCTCTTAACGAGAATGGAGTGTCATCCACTCCTGAGACCGCTTTCACATTTTCTAGACGCGAAAAGCGTAGTTTTCTATTGGTATGTAGCTACCTTAAGCCGTTTAGTACGGTCCGGATGGGATGGTATAGATCCGCACCAAATATAGCTCTTACTCAAGCCGATACATCGCGTACCCTGGCGATAGAGTCGTCTCTAACCGGGCCATCATCTCACGGTGGGCTACGACTTGACTTCATTCGAGACTTGCGATTTTTCTATTTGAATTCAAGCTCGATGGAGATGGCGGATCCCGAATTTTTTTCTTGTTGCATTGATTTTGGCGCGTCGCTACCCATCGGGATTTAGCGGCATCCGGTCCCGCATAATACACTGACTCAAGAAAGTGTCCGGATGTTTTGCACTTCTGGGTTTCGAGTTTAATGACTCATGAAAAACAAGTGAAATCAATATGAAACTTGGGTATATATCATACCAGTATCTCTTTTATATCCTGTCAAGACTTGAGAGCAGAAGATACAATTGTTAAAAAGATAAAAGTATCTTAGTATACCAACCTCATCCGGACAGTTGTTTTGTTGCATCAACATATTTCCAGATTTAAATAATAGGGGTACCTTTGAATACTAAAGAATGTTGTAGAACATTCTGGAGTATTCTAGACCACTATACAGCACTTGCAAGTAATAAGAGTAAGGTCATTTCATAAAGCACCATCGATTACGAGCATTTATTAAACATGAAGCTCACATCGAAAGACAAAGAAAACAACGTCATTTTCTTCCTCAAAAACCGACTCTCATACCGTGAAATTGCAACTAGACTTAACATCGGTCGCTCAACACTTTATGACATTGCCAAAAGAAATGGATTCGAATGACCAAACAACAAGCGTGGTCGACAACTAAAGATTCCTGAAGTTATCAAAAGAAACATCATCCGAAAGATTATCTCTGGGAAGTGTGATACTGCTGTAAAAGCCGCGGAAATGCTTTGAGCAGATACATCAATATTGAAATTATGTCGAACAGTTCGAAATGTAATGAAAGTAGCGGGGTTGCAAGCTAAACATAAAATTAAAAATCACAGCATATCTGCGAAAAGTCAAAAGAAGCGATTGGAATTTGCGAAAATGCATCAGAATTGGACTTTTCATGATTGGAATCGCGTTATTTGGTCTGATGAAACCAAAATCAATCGCTTTCGATCAGACGGAAGAATTTGGTGTTGGAAATCAAAAGGAGAAGGTCTATCAGACAGAACTATTTCAACCTACTGTAAAACATAGCGGCTGCTCAGTGATGGTGTGAGGATGCATGACAGCTCATGGAGTGGGATATCTAAGCATAATCGATGGGAGACTCGATACAGAGTTGCACTGCAAAATATTGGAAGATGAGTTGATGCAAACATTAGGATATTAAGAGATGGAGGAAGATACCACGATATTTCAACAAGACAATGATCCCAAACACACCTCAAGAAAAGCCACAAAATGTTTGCAAGAATTGGATTTGCGTGTGCTACAGTGGCCACCACAGTCTCCGGAGTTCAATCCAATTGAACATCTCTGGGATGTACTGAAAATGAAGCTTTCTTCTTATCAAAACCCACCTCAAGGAACCCATGATTATGGGAAAGGATTGAAGAAAATGGAATGAAATACCAAGAGAAGAGTGTACAGCACTAGTTGCGAGCATGCCACGCAGAATCCACGCTGTTGTGAAAGCAAAAGGACGAAATACAAAATATTAAGGTTTGAGCAAAACAACTGTCCAGATGAGGTTGGGGTACCATGGTGAGACTTGGCGCTGAAAAGTTCAAGTCCACGAACCCAGGGCACCCAT
>CACSLJ010000094.1:0-80976 GCA_902706625.1 Albugo laibachii
ACTTTTTTAGTGCGCTTGACAACAACAACATAGCCTTCTTGCTGTGCATGGTCATCAATTCCTGCCTTGGCTTGTTCCAAGGTAGCGTAGGCAAGCTCGGGAGGTGGTGCAAGGTATTTCATTATGGTTTCTTCTTTTCGTCCAGTTAGAGTCACGCATTTTATTAAGTTATGGAGGATGGGGCCATTGTGGTTTCTTATTCGACAACTCAGAAGCCACGCGTTTTATTAATTAATAGAGGCTGGGGGCTGAATAACGCTTCCCTTTTTTTATTTGTTGATTAACTTGTTATATATTTTTATACTCCCACAAAAAATTCAGATGGCGATACGAAACACTACAAGGCACACAGGATCGCGTGCGGCAATGAGCATTCATACGGTATACGATGACATTTGCCTCTCATCCGTCACAAAGTCGATATTGACTTGATCAAGAAGCATCTAACGATGGGATGCTGAAAACGTTTGGGCTACAAGATGCACATTTTGTGACCCCTTCGATTAGACTCGATTACGACAACAATTGCGCGAGTGAACCCAATGCTTCCTAAGAAGAGTTTATATAGACCTGCATCGGTGCAGAATTTCCAGTCGATTATGGGTTTATTAATATGGCTGGCACGGTGTCACGCCGGGACATCGCTTATGCGGTAAACCGAACAAGTTACCGATCGCATGTGCCCACTAAAAGCGACTACCAACTGGCTTAGCGAATTGCTAAGTACCTAAGGGACCAAGGACGTTAAGCTTCGGCTTAAGCAAAAAGAAAATGCAGAAATCGGTGCCGTCGAGCTTACAAGCAAAAGCGGCGCTTATTTTGCAGGTGATAAAGTCGACGGCAAATCTATCAGTGGTGGGATATACCGCGTGAATGGCATGATTGTGGATGGACTTGCCACAAGCAGGCATCCGCTGCACTATCCACCATGGAAGCAGAGCTTGCGTCCGCTTCAAACGCAAGTCAAAATTATGGAGGTTGCGTGAGCTGCTTACTGAATTATATTTCAACGTAGTATTGCCGATGACGATAAAGATGGATAAACAAGCGGCATTCCGTCAAGTGGAAAATGAAGAAAGATCGACGCATGCAAAGCACATCGCCATCAAGCTGAAATTCACTGACGATTGTGTCAGAAAAGTGTCGTGAAACTTGTCTACGTCCCGACCGAAGCAATGGCGGCTGATTTGCTAACGAATGCGTTTAGCGCTATCAGACTGCGAGACTTGATAAACTGCTCGCTGGATCAAGGAATGTTGAAAGAATAAGCTGTTGAAACGTACGCGCGACGCTGTGAGGGAGGGGTGTTGGAATTAGTGATGTATTTTCTGTGAGTTTGATACACATCGGGTATCCTATCTAGTGACCTAATCACGGCGTGAAGAGTACGTCAGTGACATATGTTGGAAGCTACGAAAGTTGAAGATGAACGTGTGTGGGATTGGGTAATGCAAACCCACGCGGGTTATCTATTTGGTTGAGCTGCGGTAAAACAAGAATAATATACTCACTTAGGTATTTGCCACCACTCAGTTTGGCAGCTTGCCTTCCTCGTAAAAACGACATTTAGGTCTTGGCACAAAGAATTCTGCATTTTCTTCCCTTCCTATACTTTATCCTAGAGTCGCGATGATGTCGTCACATCCCTTCATGATGAGCTCTCAACGGATCTCAAGAAGAACAAAATGGACCAGGTTAACTTTTTTGATGTAATGTGACCAGGGCACATGTCATTATTGAAAGTGATGTCCACTGAAAAGGGTAGGAAGCGGTTTGAGGTAGCTGCTCAACTACAAGACATAGAACACAACCAATTCATTTTCTTGTGTATATTTTGACTAAACGCCTGTATTGGAGAGTGGAGCTAAGACTCACTTTTGCCTCACTTATTGTCCGGTTCACACGTTCAAGTTGAATAGTTCTCCCTTTGACTGTTCGTCACTCATGCATGTGCTGTGGGTTAGCCTATCACTCTACGCATCTGCTGTGGGCTAGCTGCCTGTCCACGTCCTGACATCGTACATAGCTCTTGGCTGCCTACGTAGCGGTTTCATTGCTTCTTCCAGTCGCTTGACATGCTGCGACGAAATTTTCGATGACGAGCGTAAAAACATAAGCCCAGCGGTAGCAGTTGGAGTGAAGCCATGCGGAATCATCCTCGTATGTATGCCATACTTCACGCGGGAAGAAACCTGCAGAAGCCAGACTTGACGATCCGCGCCGAAACTGTAAAAGCGACCTGGAAGAAGAGCGGCCTTTCTGGACCGCAAGCTGCGCGAATTGATCTTTTTACGAATGGAGAAGCAGGAGTGTGTTGTGAGAAATGGACGCAATCGTTTGCGAGACAAATGAGTCTGGTTCTGGGCTCGACGTGATTCGCGTAAAGTCACCCAGGTGAATGAGTCATTTCTGATATCTGGGTAAAAGCACTACAGAGAATGTATTTAAAGATCTAAGGAAATATTGAACAGGAAAAGTATCGTAGCACGAATATTTTATTTGATAGGTTGAATATTACGCTGTATCATCGCTGGTTAACCCTGCAGATTTAATGGTATAAACCGAATATCATTAAATCAACAAGGTTAGCTTGCCGAGGATGCAGCGTAATGTGAGCGATAGATATTTTCCACGTTTCATGGTATTATGCTGCCTATCGCGATTCCACCAATAAAGGGTGGCGGATGAGCAGGCAACCAGCGTATCAGTCGCTATACTTACATAACAAACACCGTTCATAACTATATCGAAAACACCGGCCGAAATTCAATGCTACATTAAGTAATGTAATTTAGACAATAACGTTGTTATTTTGTGTTGCATCGACACAATGCATACATTCACTCTAAATTACTGATGTAAGCATTGAATCAGCCGATTTTGAGAATGATTGTTGTAAAAATCGCAGCTGTAGCACTTGATTCATGATTGTCGAATGAGCGATACTGTATTGATAGGATACCTCGATGATCAGTCAGAGCGAAACACGTGAGATATCCCTTTCCCTAGGAACGCCTCGGCTTGATTTAAATCAAATGTGTGAGGCAAACACGATGCTTCGACCAACATCCAGCTCATCTTTCTTCAAAGTAGGGTACAAGGGTACGAACGTTCTTCTAATTTCGTAGCATCAAACGATGTCGTTGTTGTCGCACATGATTCAGTTTGTAATCATCCGAGACTGGATACCCACAGCATTCTCGCACTTTACAAGCAGCATGGAGCTCTCAACGGGTCACTTTGCTGTGATGGAAAGGAAGAGTTTATTTGGCACCAGATGTCAAGGTCAACCAAGAGTTTTGCCCAATCATCGATCACGACAGCATCGGCGGCTACTGAGAATGCATCATGACAAATTGGTCGATGGTAGCGCTTTTACGTCGAATTCAGTTCAAAAGACAAAGCCGTTGGAGAATGCGTCGACTAAAAAGCCATCCAAGACTGTGGATGATGCAGCACAAGGGCGAATTTGTCTGACAAATCACGTTTGTTCGTCAAGCAATCCAACTGATAATACTTATGGAGCACCCAGCCCATACCAGCCAAGTGCGACTATCCGGGATTACGCTGCGGTCGCCACTCAAAATAGCAGATTTCGAAAGTATATGGAAGACGAATGCGTTGTGATTCCAAACTTTTCAATCGATGAAAACGATACGGCGCTCAATTCGTTCTTTGCTGTGTTTGATGGTCATGGAGGGAATTTCTGCTCACGATATGCAGCTTCTCACATGCACAACACATTTTCAACGATTTTGAGCCAAATTTTCCAGCGGAAATGGAAGGAGGAAAACGGAAAGATGGATGCAGTACGATCAAGTGATGCGACTTCGTCTAGTAGTGTGGATATGGAAGGAGATGTGGTTTCACCTTCAGATATCCGAGATTCATTTGAACGAGCTTATGCAAGTATTGACGCAAAGTTAGTGCAAGATGAGGAAGCGGCCACGTGTGGTAGTACAGCTGTCACGTGTATGATCCGCAAGTATCAAGGTGATACATGGTATCACGTCGCCAATGTCGGCGACTCGCGAGCGATCTTGTACAGCAATGGAGTCACAAGACGTCTTTCGGTTGATCATAAAGCCGCATCGGAAGAGGAAGCAACGCGTATTCGTGCGGCAAAGGGAATTATATTTAATAAACGCGTGGGCGGCGTCGTATCGGTAGCACGAGCATTGGGACAAGCTGATGAGAAAGAATTTATTATCAGTACGCCGCACTCGGTCTCGGGAATCGTTGAGACAATGGACTCGTTTATAGTGCTCTCCAGCGACGGCGTTTCTGATGTATTTACAGACGAAGAAGTGTCCGAGTTTGTACACAATCGATTGCTAAAGGGCGATCGTTCCGTTGCAATCTGCAAATCACTTTTAGAAGCTTCCAAATCGCGTGGCGCGGTGGATAATATGACAGTTGTCATTATCTGTCTCGCTGATCCTAAAGTTGATGGAGTACTGAAGTAAAATATGCGTTAACGATTGGCCATAAATCAATATATTTCGATGATATCAATACATATGCATATTACTGTACACCACTACCTGAAAAGAAGCCCCTAAGGATCTACTCCGTCCAAGAATGTTTCAGACACAGTACGTGATGCAAGATTTCTCGGCGTTGCTGCGCGCCAAGGACGCTGTTATATGACTTGGCGTTTGGACTAAACCTTCCTTCCAACATAAATAACTAATATACACATTTATTGCTAGAACGGAATACGATCGCGGCGTCAACACGTTCTCTCCTGAAGGGCGGATCTATCAAGTAGAATATGCTATTGAGGCAATCAAGGTGAGGAAAGGCCCAACCTATTAGGTATACCCGCTGAGTGGATGGTATAGATGGGAACGACAGCGATTGGCATCCGCACGAAAGAAGGGGCCGTACTGGCGGTGGA
Organism: Albugo laibachii; assembly: GCA_902706625.1. Lineage (NCBI taxonomy): Eukaryota > Oomycota > Peronosporomycetes > Albuginales > Albuginaceae > Albugo > Albugo laibachii. The sequence continues at coordinate 4,901 of CACSLJ010000094.1, forward strand.
AAAGCGCTTGACCTCTCCTTTGCTAGAGCCTGAGAGTATCGAAAAAGTCATGGAAATTGATCGTCATGTGGGTGCAGCCATGAGCGGTATAACATCTGACGCACAAATTCTGATCGATCATGCGCGCGTGGAAGCAACAAATCATTGGTTTTCGTACAATGATAAGATGCGCGTGCAGGCGCTGACACAGGCGATATGTGATTTGGCGATGAGTTTTGGAGAAGGCCAAGATGAGAACAAGCACAAGCAAAAAATGGTGTGTGATTTACAATGGTTACGCTGTTCGAGCTGATGTGTTTCGTGACGCTAGAGTCGGCCATTCGGAGTCGCGCTTTTGGTGGCAGGTGTTGATGAGGAAGGGCCACACTTGTTTTATTCCGAGCCGTCGGGCCTCTACTTTCCAGTACAGGCTCATGCAATTGGCTCAGGCGCGGAAGGTGCATCGACCAATTTGAAGGAAGGATATTCAGAGGATATGACACTCCAGGATGCAGAAAATCTGGCCATGGGCGCCTTGAAGCAGGTGTGTTGCAAGCTGTATACATCCGCATATAAACTCAAGTCGTGTGAACCTGTAGCATATGGAAGAAAAGCTGAGCAATATCAATGTAGAGGTCGCTATCGTCACACCAGAGAAGGGATTTCATGTTTGTACGAGGGAAGAATTGGACGCGATCATAAATCGACTATAACATGTTCACTATCAAGTAGCTCGAGTTGCTTTTGAATAGGATAATTGATACAATCAAGCTTGTACCTTGCAATCCGAGGTTGAGAAGGAGAGTGGACACAAGCAAGCATTCGATTAAATGGTATACTACCATGTAGAAGCTATTTACAAGTATCAACAGAAGGAATGTGGAGACTAATGAGATGCTCTTTCCGCCGATCACAAATGCACCTGTTTCGGATAGATTGGATCTTCCGTGAGCAATGGTCGTTTCAAATGACAAGCTGTGTTGGTGAAACGATGTAATTTGGAAATGATCATATCCAACGCGACTGAATTCACACCATGAGGGATGATAATATCAGCGAATCGTTTGGACGTCTCTACATACGTCATATGCATAGGCCGAACATTCTTCATATATTGGGCCATCACAGTTTCCGCTGTTCGATTCCGTTCTCCCATATCACGTCGTAAGCGACGTAATAAGCGAATATCTGCGGCTGTTTCAACAAAGACTTTGATATCCATCAATGAGAGGAGTTCTGGTTGAGCGAAGATCAAAATTCCTTCCAGTAGGATGATATTTCTGGGCTCGAGAACAATACTTTGTTTCTTTCGAGTATGCGTTGTGAAATCGTACACTGGAATTTCGATTCTTTGTCCCTCCTTTAGAGTTTTGAGATGACTCACAAGCAATGACGTTTCCAATGCATCGGGATGATCGAAATTGTGGTTGGCGCGCTCCTCAAGCGTGAGATGACTCAAGTCTTTGTAGTAAAAGTCATGCGATAGGTACGTCACATTCTCCAGCCCGAAATCTCGAATTATCGCTTTGGATAGCGTCGTCTTCCCTGATCCTGAGCCTCCACACACACCGACGACCAGAATGGATGCTTCTGACTGTGGTTTGGAGCGTATAAGATCTAGTGCCGAGTTGGTATAGATGTTATCTTGTATGAGCGGATACTCACTATACGGATCCACAAGCTTGAGATCTTTTGGTTCGCAAAAGACGGGTTTCAGCACTTGTGTCTGCGTAAACCCGTTCTCTGGTCGCTGTTTGAGGCAGCGTTTCCGTGAACGCAGCCAATACACAGCAACTAGAAAAGTGCCAAAGAGAATGAGATTCACTTTGTGCGTCATCGGATGCCAATGGCGCGCAAGAAACGAAGTTTTCTATTCGGTTATTCATTCCGTTAAACGAAATATAACACATTACGTTTGGTGTAGGTAACATCATGTTCCTGCGACCGAGTCGATGAGAATCGGATAGCCAGAGTCCAAGGCGATTTGTGGGTCCATAATGGACTGACAGATGGTGGGGACGTCGGTGTTCGGATCCAGCACTTCGGTGAGAAAGAGAAGCAGATGGAAATCCTTCAAACGCTCTATGTATGGCTCACTTCGATACTTTTGTAAATGCCTTCGAAGAGCTTCACGTAATGGGCGTGGTATTTCACGATGTGGACGAGGAAATTCGCTCTTCAAACCTGAATCGTGCGTACTGACGGGAACGACACATAGAAAGAAGTTGTTGTCGACTTCAGTGGCAGTTTTGCCTTCCACAATGGCGGTATACGTTTCGCTTATAGCGCAGACTTTGGAATTTGATGCATGCTCCGCACTTAATGCACCAGCTGCGAACATATCGAGACATTGATCACTGACTTGGAATGCTTCAAAGGTTGTTTGGCCTTCTTTGTCCAATGTTACCTTGAGCGATACAAAGAGCGAACCTTTTCCTCCTGCGTCCAGTTGCAACTGAGCTGCCATAAGAATTTCATTGGAAGAAAAATGAAAGTCCGCATCTTCTCTCGGAGGATGCGAGAACACCCAACCGACTTTTTCTCTACCGAGAGCTTTAGCCACTGCATCCGCTTTCTCACCCAACGGATCCTCAAACACCTGAAAATCGTGCGGTGTACCTTCTTGTGGTGGTTCATAAATAAAGTCCACAGTGACTTGCTTGCTTTCTTGATCAATATTTCCATACAACCAGCCACATCGAGACTGCTGGAACGCAAATTGACGAAGATACGATTGGAAATTATCACAGCTCGACTTGTCCAGGCTGACATTAGCCACATGAGCTTTCTCCTGAGCTTTCAATTTGAATTCGAATTCTTCATCCATCCGCATAAATTCACCAATAGTCCAATGCATTTTGATGTCTCGCAAAGCTTTCAATCCAGGACGAAACGATTTCTTCCCATTTACCACATGATATTCGACGTGCGTAATGCTTCCATCCGCATTCACCTTGCGAGATACTGCGGTTCTTCCTGTGACGATTGTGTCTCCATCATGCTGTAAATAGATCAAATCTCCATGTCCCACACGAATACTTTGCAATGTATCACTTTCATGAACGGGAGCTTTTCCTTGATTATCGAGGTGATATCGCTGATTATGTGATGCGATACCGTGTATTTTCTCAACGCATTCCTTGAGATCCGTCACAGTTGATTGAGGGGACAGGTTATCAATGCGCCAAGTTCCATTTTTAGATCGCACGCGAACTAACATCTCGTTGAATTCTCGATCAGATGATTCAGTTGAAGTGGAAGACACTGAGTTTATGTGTCGATGAGCGAGTTGAAGTGGAAAACACGAATTTTAATTGACTAATGTGGTAGATATTGTTTTACGTATTCATCTATCAGGAATATTGTATCAAAGAGGTTATTCAATCAAACAGTCGTGAGCTTTTGAGCCTGCGCCATTGCTTGTTCTGGACCGATGTCTTGATGCCATAATTCCTTCTGTCGATGCGCCTGCAGATGATTTGATAGGACATTCTCCATCATCTCCTTGTCAATGATAGACGTAGACGATCCATACGCTGCAGCCTGGAACGCAATCACGAGTTTTGCAATCTCACGACCCGAAAAGCCTTTGATACGTTTGGCAATACTCTCGAGCAGTTTGTTATTGATATCCTCCTCAACGATAATAGGCTTTGCGTACTTTGAATTGGACGGGTTCCGAATCAATCGTTCGAAATATTGAGCCAGCATGCGAACGCGTTCATTTTGCCCAGGAAGAGCGAATTCCACCATTTCGTCGATGCGATCGTTGATAGCCCAATCGAATTGCTCAGGCTGATTACTTGCAAATACGATCATGAATTTATCACTGGCTTCTCCAGTTCGATACAGAAAAGCGTTCAAGGCGTTCCGAGTGTCTTCGCTCATGACCGTATTGTTGCGCTTCTGTAAAAATGCATCGGCTTCATCCACAAAAAGTAAAAGACCCCGACGGCTATGGGATGCCCAATCAAACAGTTTGTGAATCTCAGTAACACCTTCTCGTCCCAGAGGTGCCACGTCACCACCCGTGAGAATTGCATAATCAAGCCCAGAATGACGCGCTAACGCTTTTGCGAATAATGTTTTACCCGTACCAGGAGGTCCATGGAGTAGGAGATGACGGAATGGAGCGCAGTTTTTCTTGGTATTTGATGTAGAAACAGCAACCTGACGCAATCTTTGATCCAGTTTATGCTCCAACACAACTCCTTCTAGCGGATCGCCGGGTTTTTGAAGATTCAGCAAGCGCTTGATAGATGGAATCGGATTCAGGATTGCCTGAGTCGTGGAACGACGTGATGTTTCACGTACGAGTGATGGTTTTCCAAGACGAGCTTCAACGTATCGACCAGCAACGCCAGTGGTGACTTTTGCGGTATAAATCCCGACAGCCAATGCCGTGAAAGAAACAACTGCTGATGTAAGTTTTTCTTTATCACTGAAAAACGCCATAAGACCGGTCCCGATAGTTGATCCAGCCACCTGAATCCCTTCTAGCACTGTCTCTCGATATTCTTTCGCTCGTAGTCGAGCTTCCTCTAAATGCAAATCATGATTCAGCCTTTCTTGTTTTATTTTTCCGTCTACTTCCGCTGCAACTTTAGCGAGTTCGGTTCTCTGTCGTAGCTCAGCCTCATAATCCAGCGTTTTCCTTCGTGCAGCTTCTTGTCGTGCAATGATTTCTTCTTGCTTTTTCAGTTCCTGCTCTTTCATGTACTTTTGAGCGGCCAATTGATCCGCATATTGCTTCCTTTTCAATTGATCCTGGTACTGAGCGCGTTGTTGATTCTGACGCGTCTCTTCTTCTAGTGTCTTACGACGCTCTTCACCTTCTTTTTGCACGCGCATGACCTCATACTGCTTGTACATCGCTTCATTTTCTTTTACTTTGGCTTGTTGTTCGATTTGTTTCGTACGTTCAGCCTCTTTGGCGATTTGAAAGGCTTCTTTGGCGTATCGTGAGCTCTCTAGCTCTCGTGCAGCGCGTGCTGCTCGTTCGAGACCAGAAGGATCGAAGGAATAGCCGCCAGCGCCTGCGGGATTTGGCGCATTTCCGGAGCCACCGGAGGCGGGTAAAGTTGATGGTGACTTTTGTTCAGGTGCATTTGGCACGCCTGCCTCTGGAGATCGCTTACCAAAGATATTGAGCATGTTTCCGCTCAAAGAAAATGACTGGCAAACGCGGCGGCAACTCTAGCCGTATTTAAGAGAAGAAATGTGGTTCGTGTATCGTATGTACGGAATAAGTACGGTCATGTACCACATGAACAGCTTCATGCCAGCTACTGGCATTACCCTTCTGTGATATTTTGCTAGCCTGACCGATGCTCATTTCACCAGTTTGCATGTAAATTGAGACATATAGATAAACACCACAATTTCCTTATGTTAGCGTCTCTTCCTACCTCATCGTGGCAAGAAACAAGGTGAGCATTGAGTATGCTCAGCGACCGAAGGGATTCAGAACACACTCGATGGACTATCTGCTGCAGATAGACAACAAACACTTTTTCCGTATTCGGATAGATATCTCAGGATGCAGGAAGTAAGATGAAGTAGTGAATTAAACTTTCATTATTTTATCCGAATCAATCTCTCCTGAATCGCTATTCGAAGAACCGTTCGTGGCCTCAGTTGATAGGTTCTCTGCATTTTTATATGTCGAACAGAATACATTCACCTTCGGTCATCTAGATGCAACTTGCATTTGACCTGGAAGCGTTTTACTTGTGCGGCACGACTCCTAATTTGCCATACAGCTGCATTTCCGGACCATAAACTTTCTGAGGTGATGTCATCGCAACATCTTTTATCTACGAATTTTCAACCAATGATCTAGTCTGGTTGTTTTACGTGGAGAGGGGCTGGTTGTCCTGTGATGTATTCACAAACATCCCACATCCGAACTCCCCGCCAAAATCATAGTCAGAGATTTGTGGTCAGCAAAGCTTAAAAATTGGAGTCTTAACGCAATGCCGAATTTAGAAATTTGGACGGTGCTTATCGTGTATGGTTTGGGGGCTCATTTCAACCAAGCATTCACTCAACTGGAAACACGCTATGTCGACACTCATATCCTAGACGCTACTTCATCCTTTAATAAATGTCAACAGTTTCTTATGGAAATTGGAGGTGCCAACAGCGCTAGACTACTTTCGCACGCACAAGCTGATTCGAAAAGCGGTGTAAAAAAGATTTATTTCAAAGCAAAGTTTGAAGTGACTGCCTACGAGTTCCGTTTTGCTATTATGGAACAATATTGCCAGGTATTTACATTCTGTGGAAAGCTCTCAATGGTACATCGGCTACCCTTGTTTGCCTCGCCATGGCTAAACCAACAGCAAGATGCAAGGACTGCTTGGCGACTCAGCATATTTGGCACATTTTCGTATGGCAGTATCGACTATCTATATGTTCTATAAACTCTTCGTATTCTTCACAATAAGGGAACCGAAAGAAGTTATTGGGCTATGTGTTACGTCGCAGGCTTGTATCGATGGGAATGTGCAAATACCGGATGACGTATGTCATTCTCTGCTTATCGGTCAACCATTTGATGGAAGATCATCTAAAGAAGTGTTGGACCTGTATTTCTCGATCAGAAGGCCCCCAGTGAGCGTTCGACCTTTGCATCGTATCCGAGAAAAATTCGTTGGTGGCGATTTAGACCCGTTATGCTTGAAGATAGATAAGGCAAATGCTGAAACAATCATGCGCAGTATAAAGTGTGTGGCAAAAGTGATGAATGGAATTGTTATTATGCTCCAGAAAAATGCCGACGATGGAATTAAGAAAACGTATTACGCATACTATCTTGGTCCGTCAGTGAATCGAGAAGTCATATCCATGTGCGTTATGAAGTGTAGGAATAGCTTATTTAGAGAGAAGATCGACGTTGCAAGGAACTCATTGCTCAACAATTCGACGCACCACCAATCGGTGACGAAATTTTTGGTTGGATGAGTGAGAAAGAGCAAAAGGAGCAAGAAAATGTCGTAATCAAGTACTCTAGTGAGTGCGCTTGGACACATTACCATCACTGCAATCAACGCCCCAACAAATGCAATCAATGTGTTACTTCAATCGGTGCTCCAGCAACGGAAAATGCTAAACTTTCGCTGCGAACATCCATGACATTCTTCAAAAGCGACTTTGAGAAAGAAAAACTCGTCACGTGTATGAATCGGGAGGAAGATGGACGATTGCCGTCATGTCTTCGAATAGTTTTCATTCCCAACTTCATGTGTGACTTTGAGTTTACGAAATCAGAGCAAGATGTCGTCCTGCAAGAGCAATTACAAGGCACCACATCATTAGAAAGCTTCATTGCAGGAAAGAATGAAGTGCGCATAGGCTCCGCTGATACCGAACCCACCCCAAGCGCTACTTCTGCTTCCGACCTTGCATCAACAAGCAATAAAGTATCAAGAATACGATTATTTGGAACTCAAATTCACCCGGTAAAACGCTTGATATTGGTCCGTTATCATAAACTTCATGCTCAAGAGTGTGTGACGTCCCTTGCCCTCAAGTACGATGTACTCATGCTTTCGTCTACACAACAGTACGTCTGGATGCTTGTTGACAATTTTCGTAGTGATGAATGCAAGGATCTCCGTATCCTACAAGAGGTGCACTATGATGATCATGGAATGCAATCAATACCTGCTAAAAGTGTGGCTGAATACTTCGTTTCATCAGAAGAAGAATCCATGACCAAAGAAATGGTAATTGACGACCAAGATGAAGGAGAGGGCGTGCGGGGCTCTAGGATGTATCCCGGGGATAAGCTCTCATCCGCAGAAAGAAGCGGCGACGATCAGGATCTTGACCACGTGACGGACACGGCAACGGTGCGAGCAGCAAAACCTTCGAGCAGAAAGCGAGCACCAGCTGTCAGTGAATGCGAGGACGAGGACGATCATTGTTACGATGTGAACCCGGACACGCATCTGTGCAGAAAGACAGAATCAAACAGGAAGAAACGGGTGAAGTTGACTCAATTTGGAAGTACCTCTAAAGAGGTGTACCATGGTGCTTTGGGTTCCAACCACGACGAAGACGATGACTATGAAGACCAACCTGAATCTACACAGCAGGAGACGAATATCAGTGAAGCAACAAAAGCCCAAATATCATTCTCTGCTCAACAGCGCCCAGCCAAAAATAAAGAAGTGGTGTTGCCTTCGAGTTCGAAGACAGGATCATTCGAAAAGAATACTCTAGGTGCCGAAACATGATTTGGGAGAACTGAACATATAATTATTGGCGTGCTTGCCAATGACATAACGACCGAGTGCAGGATTAAGATGCTTTATGAACCGCTATCGTTTTGGGCCATCACTATCCGGGCTCCTTTGGTTCACCCTAAGTAGCTTTGCTGCCAAGTGTGAATATGTTGTGCATAATGTATTCGGAGCAGGCGCTTTGATTCAATTTGAAGTGCGCATACTGAGAATGTTGCACCTATTCGAAATTGTTGCATGATCGATCTAGATGTACTTCTTAAACGACTCCGAGATAGACGAGAATTTGGTTCATCATCGCTTAAATGGCAAAAATACTGGTAATATACATTGCGAGGACGTGCACGCTCCCTGTGTAGAATCTATTCGAATGTTGATGACTGCCAGCTTAGGCATTCACTAAAGATAGATAACAAAAGCAGTTTAGGAGATTTATGTAAATAGCGCACCCATTTGTGACATTTATGAGCTTTTTTCAAAATTACAGCTGTTCTTCGCATATCTTTTGTTTGGGAATTGTTATTTTCACTCCCGATGTTATATTTGCCCAATCAGAATATAACCTTATTACCACGCAAAAATATGGTATTTGACCAATCAGAATGTATTTTTTGATTAGCTAGAGCAAGACGTTCGTGTTCTAATTAGATAGTGTCTAGAATACCAGCCTCAGCAACATGCTGACCCGAACATTTTTCAATCGTCGCGGAAAAGTTGCGGACATCGTGTCCCTCCTTATTACAATTACGGCATCGCCGGTTCCGATTGGTAATTATTTCAAATGCAGAAGGCTCTCGCCTCGTCGACGATTTGCTTTTCATCCCAACTGGCCGTCCTTTTGTCGTTACCGTTGCTGGCTCTTTAAGGACAGGAATATTCCCACTTGCCAAGTCCTTTATTATTGATCCTACGATCCCCTGTTGAACGGGACTCCATAGTGGAAATCGATTCTCCAGCGTTTTCATGTCGATGTGGAAGGATGACTGTTCAGTAGATACTACACAGGTGTTCTCAGTTTCTCTTCAAAGAACGCATCTGTATCGCCCAAATACCAGTGACAGTCTATCATGCTCAAAGGTATATGTCTACTACCAAATTGAAGTAGCTCATGAGCACATGGCATTGCCATAACATTTCGAAAAGAATGGCTACATAGTTTTTCAGCACACTCATACGACCACTCGCGCTCCACATCAAGCTTTCGCAACGCAAAAACTGATACTCGCCTTATCAGTTGCTCAAAACAATGTGCATTCCGGAATGCGTGAGGGGCTCGAATTCTTTCTTTGGAAATGATTGCTTCAATTTCCCGTGCTTGATTCTCAACGGCTTGCGTCATTCGTGTCATCACGAGATCGAGATTACCGGTGGACGTTTGTAGATACCGCTTCAAAGCTGCATGAGCACCTTCGGCCGCTGAAGTCGAAGTATTTCCAAAGTGCTGAACTTGATTTTTCCATGCGTGAACGAATTTCTCTTTGTGGATTATCCACGGCCTGTACAGATACTCGACGACCACGTGCTTTTTGGAAAAAAATTCTGTAAATATGTCCATTCTTTTTCGTACAACGCAATTGTCTTCGCCCTGCATATTCGAGTCCAGCTCTAAATCAAATCTTCCCGCTCCTCCACGATCTCAAAATGCTTCTTAGAATTTGCGAGTACGTTCTTTTTGATGTGCCACATGCATAAAAGATGACCGCTTTTAGGGAAGACATATCGGATGGCATCAGACAACGCCAAATCACGATCCGTTAAGAACACTCGTGGTATAACATCCAACTTCTCTTTCATCTGCTGAAGTGCCCATCGATAATCAGCCTTTTCTTCCCACGATAAAAAAACAAAAGCCGAGTAGAAAGTCAAATTTGTTCCAGTTCATCCGACGATGTCAAGGAGTGGCATTTTAAATCGGTTTGTTTTATACGTACAACATAGCAGAAGAACGCTACCGTATCTACGAGTAAGACGGATCATAGCTGGATGAGAGAGGAATAAATGCGTAACGCACCCATTAACATCCGTTTTGAATTCAAAGGTCCAAGAATTCGCCTCCAGCTCATCGATCAGTGCTTGAATTGGAGATCTCGCCGCAAGTTGCTGCAGGCGATTCGCTGCTTTGTTATTATAAACCGTCCGTGCAGTGGCTAGCGATGACGGAAATACATGTCGTAAAATTGTCAGTCCCTGTCGTGCCGGAACCCCAGCTGCAACCAAGTCACTTACCAGGGATTTTTCATTGTCGATCATTCTTCGAGAACCTGGGTGACCTGCCATATTGACTGAGGGTTGGTGGTTATGCTATGAATTCCGCAGTTCCAGCGTCCAAAATGGGTTTGAGCTTTTCTTGCTCCCATAGATTTCCTAACGACACCCTGACAATCTTACTCAGTCTGGCGTTTTGGCTCGTTTGATGCTTTCGCTAAACCCTTACGATAGTTCCCCCCCGGTCGCATGACAGATAAACGCTTTTATCTTCAATCGAGCACTTGATGGACACCCCATAACCCGAATCACGGCAAACAAGCTGTACGTAACCAATGAGCTCACCGCGGGTTTGAAAAGTTTTATTGGTATCAATTAAATTGCACATACAGGATGAAGTCCACGGGGTTGTTTGATTAGTGACGATGCGAGTGAAATAATTAGCAATAAGCTGACATGCTCATTGCCTGAAAGGTTGTTTTGGAGTGGAAATAAGCTATTATTCTGATTGGTCAAATATTAATTTGAAGTGGTAATAAGATTATATTCTGATTGGGCAAATATTACATCGGGAGTGGAAATAGTAAAAAGTGGAAGTGGAAATAACAATTCCCTTTTGTTTTTGCGAAATATGTCAATCATTTCCACAAATCAAAATTTTTGCGAAATACATCATATAACGTAAAGAATCGGTTTATGACCCCAAAATCGAACAAAAATCGGCATCGAATGGTCTAACGAAGCTACACATCGAGCACGCACATTCGTGGCTCGACTGCGACCTCAACTCAATCTACTGTGATATACAACAATTCAACGGTGTAACAAAGCCTACTGTGATCGGTCGTCTTCACCTAATGTGACCAGAAAAATCAATTGCTATTTTCATCATGCTCACTTTATGAATCAACAAAATCAAGACCAAAAAAATAAAACCGCAGAACAGCGACTTACACAGCTACAGCCTCTACACCAGCACTCTCTCCATCTTGCTCGTCTCGTGCTCTCTGTCCAATTTGCATCAGGAGCTCGTTCGTAAGCACCCGCCCTCCTACGTCGACACTCTTTCAGTGTCGCTGTGTCCTCTTCCTCTTCGGTGGCAGCAAAAGCAACTCAGTGCGCATCTCCTCTCGGATAAAGAGCGACGCCTCCAACCCTAGTCGATCGCCACGCTTCGTGCTGCCGGTGAACTTGCCCAGTCGACGCACCATCGTGTCGATGGAAGGCGGAAACAGACCCGTCGTCGCAAATCCGTTCTTGATGTTACTCCGCTTCACTGCCACGTGCTCCACGAAGGTCTTGCTCGCACTCCACTCTCCTTCAACAGCGTGGTCGCCGAGCTCCGCGCCGCACTTTTTGCGATCTCGCTCGTAATGCCGCGCTTGAATGGGTGGAACACGGCGACGTCGATTGGCTGGACGAGGTGCGTTGCGTTGGTCAGAAGGCAAACCAGCAGAGCTTGGCTCCGCTCGCAGCGCTCGACGGTGTCGAAAAGGATGTGAGACGAGCACATATCACAAATGAGAAGGAATGAAGTGGGGAATAGGGTCACGAACGCTGGAGGCAAAGTGATCGATCCACCTGAGGAAAATGTCGCCGTTGATAAGACTCTTTGCTACGGTAGCGATGGCCGCGCCGTCAACTTTGCACTCGTTCCGGACCGTCCTCGGCACGCGCATTCCAGGTACGATGACAAGTGGTGGCACCGCGAAGCCGCACGCTGCCACGGCGGCATCGAACGAGAGATGGAAGCTGTTCTCGGGGCTGCTCGTGTGCACGTTCGGCGAGCCGCGCATGACGATAACTTTGCGCGTTTTTGATTGACTTGAGACTTGTCTCGTCCATGTTGAAGATTTGCGACGGATGGAACTTGTTTTCGATCACAAGATTTGCGAGCGTGTGAAACAGCCGCCGCAGATCATCGATGCTGACAGAGTCACGAGCGCGCGACACCTTCTGTGCCACGCGATCAGATAGTTCGGGGTGACGCTTGCGGAATCGCCTGTACCAGCGTGAGGGTCTTGATTGAGCTCATGCTGCCGTGAAGGCGGTGGTGAATCTGATTGGCTTTCTGGAGGATGTGCTCGCGCCCACTGGTGCACCACTTCGTCGCATCCCGACGATCCACGAAACCAGGTCGTTCTCGATCGGAGGTGGGAGTGTTGGCTTTGTTCCTTGCCTCTGTGGAGGTGATAGCTGTCCTGCTTGGGGGAGCTTTATGTACCTCTTCAACGTGATAGCAGGTATCTTGGTGTCCTATGACACTGCGGCAATCTTCTCGCCTGCCACTATGCGCGATACAGCCTCCTCACGCGCTTCGTTGGTGTAGAGCTTTCGGCGTGTCGTCATGGCTGCTTCTTTTTCAAGATTGCGTGGCAGCTCTACTATCCTCGCCACTCAAATCGAATCAAAAAGTGGCGCTACGGATCATAAAGTGGACATCAGGAGAGGCATCCAATCACCTCTCTGGATGATAACGTCGACTGTTGTGATTGGCTTATTCGTAGGAATGGATCAAAAACTGGCAAGGAAAATCATAAAGTGGTTTTAACGTTACGAAATTATATCGGATTATTCTATACAATCATAGAATAAGCCTTAATGATAGGTGTATTCCACACTTACTACCGGAGTGGTCTAATGGGATTGGCAACGGCAATTGCCAAGGGAAGGTAGCATTTGATTGGCTTTGATTTTCGCCAAATAGTATGGTTGGTCGATTGCATGTAATACTGTACCTTTTGTTACTTTACGATGTGAGCGGGATCAGAGCTTTGCTAATGTTGACATTTCTGCATTGCCTCAAAGAACGGCTTAGTATCACTGCTTGTTATGGTCGCAGTGTTTGCTGGTCTCTCTTTACCATACATCTGGGACAAAGTTAAAGGACTGCGATAATTCCAGGTCATTCATAGAACTTTCTCAAAGAGAGGCTATGGAGCATAAGATCTAGAGAACATAAAGGTTCTGAGATAGCTCGTTGCAACACATCAATATAAAAGATCCCCTCAATGAGTACAAATCACGTGTGCTCGCAACGCCCACATTCGTTTTTTTCAGCTTCAGTGGATTTTGACAAGGGATACTTCACTATTCGTACATCCTTAACTTCCAATTGCTACAAGTCCCACAAAATAGTATTGTCTTTAGGATTCGGACCCCGCTGATTAATGCATGAGCAATAAAGACTTATGTTACGCTAATTCCTGTTCAATTCTCTAGTCATGCTTCTTTAACTCAGTTTAAGGTCTCATCTCATGCACAAATTATGATCCATGTAATTTTTATACTCGTAGCTGATCAGTACATGTCGATAAGTTTTCTTACGGTTGTGTTGCATCCAGCTTTACTAGCAATATTCAGACTCTCGTCTCGAGTTGATCAAGTATATGCGCGAAGCCTACATAGACTAATACCATCAAATCATTCACGAATGGATTGCGGGAACTAACACGATTTTGAAGTGAGGAAGATCATTCCCTGGAGATTCAAAGCCTCAAGGCCAGCAGCATTTATGTACGAAGCAAGCATACAGCATCAAATGTGTCCAATGTGACACGTATCAAATGTTAAAAAAGTCTCGTCTCACAGGCCGCGTCGAGATTGCATCGACAAGTATTCCTAGAAGCTGGGTACGGCTGATAATAACCTGTAGAAGGAGCAATGCACTACAGATGAACAAGAAGACCTGGATCAATAGTCTGCACGTCATGTGTCATCAGCATATACACAACTTTTCATTGCATTTGGCATCTGGAAATTCAATGAGTCGTTGTGCATCCGCCACAATAAGTTTCTCCATACCTTTCCTCTGCTTCGGGAATGATGGCGTTTGATCTTCATTCGTATCTATATACAAATCACTATGTCTGTTGCACCCATCGAAATCTTGACTGTTTGGGCTCTGGTACGATTACAGGCGGACTGAGAGACCATGTATCTCAATGCATTACGCATCAATACTTCTCCAATGCACTCTTGTCGTACCGGGTCTTCCCAGGATGAAAACTTTGCGAAAATGCCATGTAGATAGAGTGGTTATCACACAGTTCGTTCAGATCTTGCTTGAGGTCGAGGCTCACGTATTTCACGTCAATTAAATCTTGACTGGATTGTTTTGCAAGCTTCTGCTTAGCCCATCCCCGTTGATTTTTGGACAAAGGTCATGGATGCATTGCCATTTTAATGCCGCTATTTTGCCACCAAGATCGAAAAGAGACATCTCGGTGCTGACTGTAAGCATGAACATGAGCGCAGAGGCTATTGCAGAAATGTTAGTTGATCAGGACCACTCGTAAATGCTCCTTTGCTCACGATTACTCCCGAAGCAGACTTCCTGAATTGGACAGACGTGTATTTGATAGTATTCGATTGCGTCTGTCATCCAATCCGTGTCAATCGCTCATCCAATTGACAAATGATGCAGCAAGACTGCCGTTTGTCTAATCCACTTTCACGGATGATCGTGCAGAATCCCATTCAAAAGGAGATGTTCATTTCAGGGATATAATCGAGAGAGAACATCCAATGTCTGGTCCATCGACTGTCAGAATATATCGATAAGGGCAAGTTGCGTCTGCGTCCGGATCTCTTTTGAAATAAGTACCCCTTTTACTACGAATACAAACCCTAATTTGGATTCAATCGTTGAAATTGAATTGAAGTTGCTTTCATCTCTCATCTCTGATGAGAACTGGAGAGCTAGCGGCGTGCGTGGTGTGATACAGAGAGTTCTCTTCTGAGCTATTTGAATACGTGAGGCAGATGCTGCAGTTATAATAAGAATCGCATGAAAAGTACGCTCTTGAAAGGCCAATTTTCTTCCACATCGCTTCTAAAGTTTTTGGCGCGAATCTTCAACTCTGGCTTCGGAAGGTTTCTTCCCCGCTTGAATTATGGCATACATACGAGATGTAATCGCATGGCTTCATCCAAAGTGTTTTTATCGGCGCTGGGATAATGTTTTTACGCTCGTCATCGATTCCGTTGCTGCTTCTCACATTTCTGAAAATTGAACATCAAGCTACCTATCAACAGAATGGAAGAAGCAATGAAATCGCTACCTAGATAGCCAAGTGCTATTGATATGCCGACATTTACGATGTCAGGACACGGACAGGAAGCCAGCACACAGCACATGTGGGGTGTGACGACCAGTCTAAGGGAGCCCCTTTCAGCTTGAACGTGTAGAGCGGACAACAGCGAGGCAAAAGTGATTTAATAGCTCTATTAAGGCAATAAAGGCGTTGAGCCAAAATATACACAAGAAAGTGACTTGGTTTTGTTCTGTGTCTTATACTAAAGTAGCTATCTACAGACTGCTTTCTACTCTCTTCAGTGAACATCATTTCAATAATGTCATGTGCTGTAGTCACATAACATCAATAAAAAATCCACCTGGTCTATTTCCTTCTACTTGAGATCCGTTGAGAGCTCATCATGAAGCGATGTGACGCCATCATCGCGAATCTAGAATAAAGTATAGCAGTGGAAGAACATGCCAATTTGTTTGCGCCAGGACTTGAATCAATGAAATTCTTTTCTCTGGTCGTTTTCTTTATTCTTTTCCGATCGATAATGCGATCGATTTCTATTCTAACTGCACAAAAGCAATGAGCTCCACTCGTCATACCAACAGAAACCCTCCGCTTACACCAGCCAACATGCGGCGCGTGGGTGGCGGCGATGTCTAAATTCAGACGCGAGATGTTCTGCAAGGTCTCAGAAATTCTCCGCTACAGAAACCAATGAATTAGCTCGACTTCGCAGAGAAAATACTGCTCTTAAAGGCAAGATTGATAGCCCAAAGCGAAATGCTTCAATTAGGATACGCCTTCGCTCTTTAGGAGCTGGCGCTGCGTGTTACGGCAGTGAAAACTTTGAAATCTCGACTCAGGAAAGAGGACGCAAAGGTAGCCAGCCGTGCAAATAAATTGCTGCTACCTTTGCGCAGTCTTTCGTGAGGCAAGATTCCAGGAGCTTTCACCGCATTGAGTCTCCCTGGAACTGAGCAATGCGCGTGTACACAACAAATGAGAAGATACAGCGTTAGATATTGCGCTGTGCATTTTATTCGAGCAGGATGCACTCGACAGTCGCAGGTACACAAAACAAAAGCGCTTTATCTCTCGCTGCACCTTCCATTTGTGCGGGAACTCTGTTTTTTACCTTACCCTCCATTATAGAACACCCCCTATCCCTCAGTAATGTAAAATAGATTTTTTCTCCGATTATATTATACTGTATTATAGTATAAGAGTGCACGAGTAGCTAATGTGATAAGATGAGGCAGTATGGATGAGTGGTTTTGACGACGCTTGGCATATGAGGCGCCTACCCTTTCTCCGTGTACATCACATTTCTGTGAATAGGAGGGAGAGATTGTGACAGCCCAAGATGGAACAGGAAGTATGTGAGACCATTATTTGAGACATGACGAATTATCGGCTGCCTGTGAGAACGCAGTGCAATGATGGCAGTGGAGTAGCCCAATTGGGCGCATGATAGTCAATGCATAAACTCTGTATGTAAGCTTATCTATCGTGTATTTGATTTCTTACATTAACTATCAATCGCCCATATGCTATCGTAATTACAAGCGATAGTCGCAAGTCGAATCAGTAGATATGAAGCTTGTGGGAGTATGCACGATTGTTAACCCAAAAGTCAATGTCCAACAGTCTCGACGACCCTTTGTATAACGCTTACTATCATTTCAGTCAATTAGAGCGATCACATTCGATTACGTCGATGTACAGACTAGACAATCACCGCTTTTTTTTTATTTCATGGAGCGGTTCGTGTAACTGTCTGCGACTAAGGTCCGGTTTCCGCTTTGCAAATCAAGACTCTGTAGAAAAACAGTTACGATAAGCATAGGGTGCATGTCGCCGATAATCTGATTCGTTAAGTAAAGCTAGAATGTCGCCTTCTTGTGGCACCATAGTGACCAATCATCGCAATTTAGACAAGTCCTCGACTTTGCGATTGGCTCGATAAAAAATCACATCGTTATCATCCGACAGTTGGGGATCACATACACAATCTCTATATCAAAAGGAATATAACGTCACAATTAAATGCTATACACGTTGTTCTGGCTGAACACATGGGCTCTGCTCCTATTCAGCGCCGTGATCGCGTTTGGAAGCCCTATCATCACGCACTTGTTGCAGACGTTTTTGGGACCTTATGTCGGTAAGGCCATCCGTATCGATTGGTCCTTCATAGAGGGCTGGATCGCGATCAAGCATATTCAAATACAGTCCTCTATTTTGGCTATACTTTCTCCCTATACATGTCTCCCAATTGATGTGTCAACCCTTAATATCGACGAATGCCGAATTCAACTTCCGATATGGTCTAGTTTAAGGGCACTTAACATCCATTTACTTAAAATTCACGTTCAAGTTGAGACGTTTCAAGTCGGATTGCTGTGGAACGACCCAGAAAAATGGATGTGGTCTTGCGAGAAGAATGGTGCCCGTAGGAAAGATTCTGTGAAGCAAGCAGCAGCCAGTCGGATCGCAAATGCCAACAGCATGACAGTAACCGCGTCCAATCGATTAAAACAGCTGGAATCGATCCGGAAAGAGCTCAAGGAGAAAGGCCTCAATGCCAAGGCCTCGAAAGCTGCCAGTGATAATGCCAGCCGCCCAGTGTGGCAACGACTTATCGATACCGTTATTGATGCCTTTGAAATGCGTGTGAATCACATTATGGTCTCAGCAAACCTCTTTGAGAAGCCACAAAGTCTGGGCTTTCGTGTACAAATGTTTCAAATTGGAGAGGGTACAAGACATCCCCGCGATATCTTAAGCACTGAGACGGAAAAGATGCAAATGGAGATTGATCAGAGTGATTTCAAGCGGCAACGAGTAATCCGTGTGGTCAATTTTGTGATGGATATCAACGCACAACCCGAAAAGAAGGCTGAAGCTCATTTGATCAAACCACTTTCGCTGGAAATGATTCTCTTTATGCCGGCTGTGTTGCAAGGAATGCTTTTCCGACCAGAGCCAGTTATCGTAGCTCCTACGGTGACAGACTCTTTACTGCCGACATTTGAAGGCGAAGGACCGGTGGATCCCAACGTCAAGTCGTCTTCTAGCAATGTTGGCGAGCACAGCACAGTTTCAGTCGCGATAACATTCCAAAATGTCAGTGTACAGCTTCGACCGGCGCAATTGGCTCTACTGTGGAGCTTATTACGGCCCATTGGGCTCTATTACGACTGGAATCAACACGCTCAAGTCGACGATCAGCTATCGTGTGTAGATTTATCGCCAGAAGAACAAGAAGGATACAAGCACCTTTTCCGTACACAGTGGAATTTAGATCAAAATACCAATTTCTTCCGCCGTCTGTACATTTCACAAACCAACACAGAAGATCTCACGCAGCGGAAAACCCGGATAAACGAATTGGAAAGGCGCGTTTTGGCGTCCTCTTTATTGTATTTGCGATCGGAAGCATTGGAATGGCGTGTTCCCTCTGGTGGGAGGCCTTTGCGATTCGTCCAGCCCGAGCTCAAAGCGAAGAAAGATCTGCTCAAATTGGCGTCTCCTAGCACCAACTTGCGCGATTATGAGCCCGGGATGCCTCTACCGGCGCCTCTGATGGATCAAATCGAGCTTGTCTTGTACCTGGATCGCGTGTCGATGGAAGCTCTGCACGATGGAAAGCTCTCACCAGTGCTGAAAGTCTTTGCTGAGAATATAAGCGTCGCCTTCGCCATGTCAATGAAAGAGCTCCAAGACGAAAGGATCTCTATGGAGAGTCATATCACAGTCAAACGATTTGGGCTTTTGGATTGCCGAAATAGCCGCACAAATGTCTTCACTCGATTACTGGATCGGAATCTGGAATGTGACCAAATGATGACGCTCGCCTACACGCAACGCGCTAGTGGAATGATGCATTTGGATGTCCAACTGCGTGATTTCTCGTTACTGATTGTCTTTGGTCCATTGCTCTCGGTCGTCCACCTGTTCCTTCCGGCGACAGAAGAAGATGAGAAGACTCGAATGCGATACCTCGAGGCCGAGTCGTCCAAGCCATCGATGGCACCGGAAGAATCCCTGCAAAAGACTCCAGCATATGAGGAGGAGATCCCACAAGAGTATTCTCCAATGCTTCTTGGTGGTCTACTTCTCCAGGCAACTATATCCATCAAAGGATGCGAGCTCTGCTTGGTCGGAGACTCTACCACAATCAAATCGCACGTCTTGGCACTCACATCGGATATGCAGATCAAAATCGCCGCTACCAAGCGCCACGAAGCCGCAAATTTGGAGTTTGCGGACGTCGCATTACAGCCATGTTCCGTGATGATCTCTGACAATGGACTGAGTCTCGACATGAAGACCGGCGGAACAATCATGGAGCTGGAGGGAGAAGGAGTCGATCTGGAAATTGGCTATTGCTTGGCGCTGGGTGCTTCCACATTATCTCAATCTCAAGTGGCTCGAGTCAATTCGATTGCGTCCTCTACGACCTCCAAGAAATCGGAAAATCTTTGGAAGTTGGCAAAAACGGCCGCGGGCAAGAAGGAAATTGTCGAGGTCGATCATCCGGAAGCTCGAAATTTCGAGTCTGAAATCGCTTTGGCGTCTCGAGAAGAGCATAGAAAGCCTCAAGCTCGACGGAAAATCGTTCTCAATATGTCGGATTTCGCGCTGAATCTATCGCCAAACGATCTCGGCGTCTTCATCAGCATTCTATCGTCCTTGCATGACTCCATGAAGGAAGACCAAGCTGTTGTTTCGGAACGACACGAGCGCCAACATCGCGTCGATCAAGCTCGCAAGCGGCTGGAAGAAGACCGCTACATGGATCGTCTCAAAAAAGCATTTCAGGCTCGGGATACCGATAATGGAGGCTCTTTGGATGCTGATGAAGTTCGATCGCTGCTTCAAAGTGTCACCAATTGCGACCAGCTCACAAAAGACGAGTTTGAAGCCACTGTCCGAGACTTTATTTCCATTGTGGATCGCGATCAAAGTGGAGATATCTCCTCGGAAGAGTTTGGAGCCGCACTGAGTCGTGAGAAGATCGCCTATGCTTCCCTGCATTACGGTGTGGTCACACTGACCGGCAGCGAGTACGTCTTCCCGGAATTCCAGCGTCGACATGTTCCCTCTCCGTTGGACAATGACCAGGATGAAGAAGTTTTAGAGCGTGTAAAGAGCCTCGCGAACATCACAGCGTTGAAAACCTTTTGGGAGACGTACACGACGCAGACAAACTGTTCCGAGACGAGTTTGAATGGACAATCGCCCATCACTGTGCAGAAGAAGATGGTGCGTACCTTCAAGAACTACGAATATGCCCAGGAAGCGTGGCGTCGACTGGTGAATCCCGCGTTGATCCGTCCTGGAGAACGGTCCGATTGGCTTCTTACCAGGGAAATGGAAATGGGCGGCAGAACCAACGTGATCGACGAGCTTTTATCCAGCTTTGACGACAAGGACGACCAGAAAGCTGCCAGTTTACAAATTGACAATTTGATCCCCGAGAACGCAAAGCGAATGTTTATCAAGACGATGATATCGACGTCGTTTGGCGGCTTTTACTTTCGGCTGATTGACGATATGTTACCGCTGGGCACACCGGCCATGGAATTATCTCTGGAAGAGCTCGCAATGCACGGGAATTTGTGCATGTGGGAAGGCGATCTATCGGCTGGGCAAGACGCTCCGACATTGAGAAAGAGTTCTCGAGCGCATGCACACAATTACGGCGTTGGAAGACTCAGTTTCGATGTGTATGCAAAGTATTACAACATCAATGCTCGTCAGGTGGAGCCGTTCTTGGAATATTACCACGGAACATTGGACGTTTGTAAGCAAGTCGAAGCTTCCACTGAGGTTCTATATGCTTCCGATCGATACTTTCAGCTCAATTTGACGTCGGCGTTCGTCCATGTGGTCAATACGACGTTGGCGTCCTTCTACTCGATCGAGAAGGTGAGAGAGCGCGAGCGATCGCACATCAAAGAAGAAGGAGGTCTTTTCTGGATGCTCAACGAGTCGGGGCTACCGCTCAAGTATTACGTGGTCGTGGAGAAGCGAGGACCGGATGCAGAAGCATCGCCACACACTTCCAAACAGGTCGAGACGATCTCCCAAATCGCAGAGGTTCCTCTCGACGGAGCTCACGCCTGCAAGCTTCTCCGAATGGAAGAAGACCACAAAGCGTACGAACAGCAGAGTACGAAGGAAAAGTATCTTCGTCAAGCGTTCCGTAACGCCGATGTCGATGGAAGCGGAGAGCTGGAAGCTAGTGAGGTACGAAATGTGCTACGTCAGGTCTTTGAGAACGATGAGAGTGGAGGAACGTCCATGTTTGCACGTGGACGAACAGTGAGCAAAGATGACTTTGAGCAAGACCTCACGCGCGCGGTAGACGACTTTATGGCCCTCGCGGACACGGACATGTCGGGTCAAGTGTCCTGGGAAGAATTTAAAGCTGCGATCGCAAAGAGTCGAGCGATCGCTGATCGATTCATCTCGCTGGAGATGGAAGGTTTCCAGCCGATTCACAACATTCCGCTGGTCGCAGTTGGACAGACGCAAGTGTACGAGCTGACAAAGCGCTTCGAAGACATTGAGAATGAGATCAAAATCGAGAAATTGTATCGTGAAGGTGTCATGCTTCTGGTGAGTCCTGAAGATCCATCGAAAAGCGATCTGGAGCGTGCGTATGCGTGTCTTCATCGCGTCAAGGAGCTGGATCCCAATTACGAATGGATCGACTCGTACTACCAAGAGTGTCGGCGGATGTACCTCCCGCTTCTGGTCGCAGTTCACATCTTTTTGGACCACTTTTCCGGCTTACAAGTTCGCGTTTCTGGCGCCGGATACATTCGAAATGGAACAGGGAAGGAGACACAATGCATTTTGTACGATGCGAATGGTCAAATCGCCGGTCCGAACACACACCATCGCGATGAGAACCCTTTATCGCTGCTGAATTCCGACATTTCCAACGAGCACGATCGAATTGATGAACGCTTTTGCGTCTTACCGGCTCACGGAGAGATCAGTATCCCTCTGGATCTCGCAGAAGTTGGGTCTTTTGCCATTCGGCAGGTCGGTGAGACCGAATGGAGCAATCGTTTGCCGTTATCCGTCAAGGAACAGAGACTCTATAAGCAGTTTACGAGCTTTGAGCAAAAGGAAGTGCAAAAGGCTCAGCGTGGTCAAGGACGTCCGGCTGTGAAGAGTGCGGATCGAATCGCTCGTGCTATGGGCGACACCATGATCGCACCATCGACCGCTGTAATGGTACAGGCTTCTGGGCAGATTGGAACTGAGCGAACATACCCATCCAGCGCCATCATCGACGATCAGCCGACGGTGGTGGTCGAGAAGGCCGCATTCAATGATTCTCGACTGGGAACGTGGCTGATTCAGATCCAGCCGCAACTTTTGATTGAAAATGTGCTTCCATGCGCCATCGAGTACGCGATCGTGCAGCCACGAGACTGCCCGGAAGAAGTTCTCGACCGACACAAACAATTCCCATCCGGCGCCATCCACTTCCGATCGGACGATAGTCAAGTCGACTACTTCTCCTTCGTCACGCAAGTGAATGCTCGTCGTATGTACGTGGAAAGCGGTCAGAACATGGAGGTGTTTGGTCTCGATCTAGAGCAAGCAGCGCTCATCAAGATCCGTCTTTGCGCCAACACTGTCGAACCTGCAAAGAAGAGCTCCTGGAGTGCTCCTTTACTGATCCACTTGGATGCTATGCGGCACAATGCTTCCGCGTCATCGTCTAACGTGAAGGAGATCGAACTACGAATGGCTCAAGGTCCCGGGATGGTTGTACGCTTCCAAAATGAGGATCGTGAGCGTCCACGTCAAGTCGTTCTGTACGCTCCGTTTTGGCTCCTGAATCGATCTGGATTGGATTTGGAGTACCATATCCACAAAGGATATTCATGCTCCACAGAAGACCATCGCAAGTACTTTGGAGGTGGCGATAAAGCAATGGGTATACCCATCATGGCGACCGGTCCGCTGGCGCGCTCCATGCTCGCCGTGAAGCCGTATCAGGAGACTCCAGCAGCCTTTGAGCACGACCTTCCGCCCTCTGCACGCATCAAAGCTGTCAAGAAACTGAGCCCGCGATTCGATAAAGTGGGCTGGTCCGAAGCCTGTGACATCACAAATGTCGGCACAGTGGGGGAAGTACCCTCTGGTTCATCAGGCTCGTCCTCGTTTGTGCTCGCGTTTGAGGTGCAAGCGGCTCCACGCCAATTCTTTCGTTCCAAGATATTCATCATATCGCCTCGTTACGTGCTGATCTCGCGGGTTCCAAGGATACTCCACGCGATGCCAATGATGCTGGACAAGCGGATGAAGCGAAACAAGGTGCATGTGGATAGCAAGGAACAACAGAATATCGTGTCGTTGGACAAGGATGAAGCTCTTCAAGTGTATCGCTTCGTGGGCCCTGAAAAGGTTCATGCGGGAATACAGCTCCGAGACGCGACCATCGACAGCCTTTGGAAAGACTTGGGCCCATGGAGTCCTCAGATCCCGTGGTCAGTGGATGTGAGCGAAGTGAATTTCTGGACGCGTGGACCGCTAGAAGACGCTCCTGCATGCAGTGTGAGCTTGAGGAATACGCAGGAGACACTGTACGCGGTGGTCGAGGACATCTCCAAGACTCCTCGCTACCGTATCGAGAACCGATCCACTCGACATGCGATACGATACTTCCAGGCCGGTGTTCGAGACGTGGATGAGATGTTGCTGGGTCCGTTGATGGCTCATTCATACATATGGCCCGACCCTTTTGCCGATGAATTAAAGCTTCGAATGTGTCCCACGAAATGGAGAATCCCAACGGACGTCGACTTTATGCAAATTGGCGTCGTCAAAGGCATGACAATGGAGAATTTCTACGGAGAGGTGTATATTGATGGCACAACGCGCGTTCTGGCAGTCGGAGACACTACGAGCTACAATCTCGTGCGACAACAAGCGATTTTCGACGACTGGTTGACCGATCTTCTGATCGATTTCGCGTTCCACGGCGTTGGTGTGTCCATTGTGGACTCTGTACCTCGCGAAGTGGTCAATTTTACGATGGAAACGATCCGAATCGAGTCAAAAGCCGGCACCCGGGCGATTTGTGTGTCGCTCCATCACATGCAGATCGACGATATGACGTCCACCGCGCAGTATCCTGTGGTCTTGGCGCCATTGGATTCCGGGTTCAACAGCGATAAGATGGAAGGATGGATGCATGAGGACGGAGAACGCCCCTTCTTCACGATGAAAGTGGTGACCGCCCCTCAGACCGGGCTTCCGATCATCGACGACTTTGACATTGAGCTTCATTCGATCAAGGCAAACATCAACCTGGAGTATGTGATCACAGTGGGCAATCTGCTTGCGTCCTTTATCCCCGGAAACGATGAAGCGACCAAAATTCAGTACGGAATCGACGAGAAGAACGCGAAATTAGATCTGACGCTCGGGTACCCAGAGCCCGTAAACACACAAGGAATGCTCATGTACTTTCGACATTGGCGGCTGAGTGGGTTTAACTTCCATCTGGTCTTTGACTCGGTCCAGGAAGAGCGTGGCGAAGGTATCTCATACTTTCTGGGAAGCACGCTGGGAAGCATTATCGGTGGAATCGCTCATGTGACTCCCGACATTTCGTTCTCGGAATTGGTGTATGAGAATCGATTCTTCTACGAATACGATCTGATCTTCGCGGTCGTCTGGAGCATTGTGTACTCGGTGTTGGGTCAATGGTACAAGATCGTCGGCAGCGTGGAATTCCTGGGCGATCCGGTGGGCTTGGCGACGGATATTGTGGACGGATTCGCGCTAGCAGCTCGTCAATTAAAGCGAGATGTCAGCGGGAAAAGTCGACGGAAAGGTGAGAGCGCTTTGATTCTGGCGCAAACGGTTGTGGGCGCTCCATCCAAATCGATCGGGAAGGTGTCGAACGGCCTGGGCGATCTTCTCAAGAAGGCGACTCGATTCCAGAGCCAGGAAGAGCCCGAAGAGCCTCGACACGTTCCGGAAGGCATCCTACAAGGCGGAATCGTGTTCACAAAATCGCTGGCGCATGGAGTCTCTGGCTTTGTCGGTCAGCCTGTGCGTGGCGCTCGAGAAAACGGCTTCAAAGGCTTTGCGAAAGGAATGGGATTCGGTACACTTCAGCTGGTCGCTTGCCCGATCGTCGGGACATTGGGCGCTGTGGAGAAATTCTCTCAATCGGTTAACAACACAACGCATTTGCTGGATGAGAAAAACTATGACGGAACGCGTCGTCCAGCGAGAAACCTCAGTGAGAGCGCGCTAAAGCCTCTGGCGGATTCCGTAGTTATCACTGAAGTGGAAATGCACGTTCTGGCGGTCGAAGGCCTCCCGCCAAACTCAAATCCCAAAGTTGTGATCCGAGTGTATGAAGAGCTCAACGATACAAGCGAAGGCGACAGCTTTCTTGGAATGTCACGCTCCAATATTGAGTTGTCTGGAGTCTCGGAACGACAATTGCAAGGTCGACAGGTCGGCGAGTATAAGACGTCCACGTTGCACCACACTGAAGACCCAAAGTTTGATCAATCGTGGCTCATCAGCATCGGTTCGGCCAGCACGATCTTCGAGGTCATTGTGTATCACAAGCGGAAGCCTCTGCCGAAGAAACGACTCGGCGTACTCCATCTCCGAATGGAAGATATCTATCGGGATTTCGACGAAGTACCAGGCAAAGTATTGCAAGATGCCAAAGCGCGACTGAAAATGAAGAAGCGGAAGAGGTACCCGGGAAGCATTCTGAGAGATTTGGCGCTTATCTCAGGCGCATCGTTGGAAATGCGCGACGATCACTGGCGCCAACGACTGAAAAAGACCACAGCCGCCAGTGTCTTTCAGGATACCTCCGACAAGGAACAAGACGATGAGGATTACATCCGCGGAATGCAA
This sequence comes from Albugo laibachii, assembly GCA_902706625.1. Taxonomy (NCBI): domain Eukaryota; phylum Oomycota; class Peronosporomycetes; order Albuginales; family Albuginaceae; genus Albugo; species Albugo laibachii. Next base: position 31,290 of record CACSLJ010000094.1, read on the forward strand.
AGTCTGCGAGAATCGGGCGATACTGTCCAGCCGGCTCTAGACCCCAAGCCGGTCGCCTTCAACCTCATCGACAGCGACACACACGCCAAGATCTACCTGAGCGTCCGATACGTCAACGATATGCGGAGATAAACGTTCACCTCAATACATTCTTTCTTGTAGCTTTTCGTGCGCCACCGAGATCTCCAGCCTTCGTTTCTGCAGTGTGGACGATGTCACCTCATCCGGGAGCACCAGCTGCGATTCACTTGTCTCTCGAAAGCCGACGTAGTCGAACAACGCCCTCGCGCCTTTGACATTCCCAATGTGCAGTGCAAAGGCTTTGGAGGCTGTGTGGAGGATCCGATACTGACCCGTCGAGTCTTTAAGGACGTTGTCGATACAACGAAGAAGGATCGCCAGCATGCGTCCATAGCTTTTGTCTGGGACACCGCTGGCCACAATCCCCCGAGCCACTGCATTCACATCGCTCACGTGATCGGAAAAGTATATAGCGCGGAGATGTTGCTGGAGGATGGACGCAAACGACTGCACTCGGGTCACCTCCTTGGCGAGATTTTGTCCGAGTCGAACTCGAGCGAAACGCCATCGACTGGTGGAGTTGCGTTCGAGCTTGTACCCCAACAGCTCCATGAGCTCCCTCCCTTCTACGACCTTTAGGAGATGGTGAAGTTCAGCGTCGCCATTGGAGTTGGGCGTGGCTTCCAGCTGCCACCAGAGATGAGGCTTCCTTGGGTCTTTGAGGATACGGAGAACTACTTGATGGAGGATCAGTAGCATCAAGAACGCATCCTCTCTCGTCAAGGTGATGCGAAGCTTCCCCACAAGCAAGGCGATCGCGTCGGGAAGACAAAGCTTTGTGGAGTCTTTGGCGGGCTGGGAATTTTTCTTAAAGGCTTCTCTCAATGCGAATGCGTTCTCAAAGTCGGCCAGGTCGATTTTCCCGTCGCGATTCACGTCAAAGGCCAAAGGAGACAGCCACGATCGCGAAAAGTTGGAAGGGATCGATAGAGTTGTCGTTTTGGCGATCGTACGCTCGAAAGTTTCATACGAAATGGCATCTTCGTCACTGAGCCGATGGAACAGCTCGGAGTACATCGACAAATGTCCTTTGAGGACCGATACGCACGCGGGCTTTTTCTCGGGCTTTGAAGGAAGCTCAAGTGTCTCTCGTAGCCAGACGAGGTCGTCGTTTAAAACAGCCTGAAGCTCCTGACGTCTTCGCCAAAGAAACCATTCAACGTCTCGGCCGAGTCGATGTGTCTTGGGTCCCCAAAGGACGTACGCTGGCTCTCGTTGGTGATCAACTCGGTACCCGATCACAGCCATCAGATCGTCCACGAATGGATCCTCTACTCGCCCGAGTTGTCGTCGGAAGAGCGCGTTGTTCTTTCGGATACGCCGTCGCGCTTGATCTTGGAGGTTTTCCAGGACGCTCTCCACGTAGAAGAGCAAATGCGTGAGGATCTGAGCACATTCTTCGATCAAGAGGCTGTCTCGAGCGCTCTTGAGACGATGGAAGATCGCTAGGATGCTGTCTACGCCATCCAGCGTCGCCAGTTGGGTGTCCAGCTCGCTGCATCGGCCGCGTAAGCCTTCCAGGGTCGTCTTGGAAAGCTTTTCAACGCGTTTGGAAACGCCCTCCGAGTACGTGCGAGCAGCTTTCAGCTCGTAGAAGCGCTCATCGGTCGATAATGCAAAGCCCACTGCCTCCAGCAAGCATTCTGCGCCATGGAATCGTCCAATTTTCGCCTGGAATCCCGGAGACGCCACACGAACACGCCAATACGCGAAGTTGTCTGGAAAGCGGAGGATCTTTAGGCACAGACTCCGCACGGTGGCAAGGATGCCGCTGACAGCGCTGGAATCGTTGATCTGGAGCTTCAATCGCTCCACAGCGTTGGAGACTGTCAACGCAGACGCAATAGCGTCAATGGAGAACCCGCAGGAAGCGTACAGCTCCACCAAAGAGACCGAAGAAGCTCGACGTTGTAATGCGATGAAATCTCTCTCCAAACTCGGATTCTCACTGAGTTCCCGTGCGAGTTGTGAGGTCGATACCATCGGCTGGTTACGGGCTTGAGGCTCCAAAGACGGAGCCTCAAGGAACGATGAAAATGCGTCGCGAAAACGGAGAATCAGATCCACTTGTGGTGGTGTACGACCGACACAGAGACGACGTACCAGTTCTCCATGCGAAAAGATGCACTCATCTTGCTCCAGGTACAAATAAGCAGCCAAGAAAGCGATTGGTCTCAGCTCAATGACCAGCGTCTCTGAGGTCTTTTTCCACGGCGATCGAGCTCCAAACTGGTCGACGTAGAGGCAAAGTAGCTCGGACAAGTGGATCCGATGAAAGTCGGCCAAGCCCAATTCGTGTAAACGTCTAGAAATATCGTGCGTCTTGGCGTTATTACTGAAGCTGGAGAGGATACTGGCCACATCAGCGACGTACACGCGAGATGGATTGCAGTTGGGGATGGCATGGGCGAGGAATCTCTGCAGAAGCAATTGATACACTCGATCACCGAGCCTTTCTCGCCATACATCAACCTGCAGAGTCTGTTCCTGCGTGGAAGCGAAGCGTACGCCTCCAAGCGTGGACATTACGAGCTTCTGTATCGGTTGTTTGGCGACCTGATCAAAGACGTAGCCCAGGGACACCAACATGATGGAGAACGGGAATTCTTCCATCAATCGGAGCGATTCTTGTCGACTGAACCAGTGCGTCAATAGTTCCTTCACAGTGTCGGGTTGAAATGCTTTATCGCCTTTCAAACGGTCTTGGATCGCAAGAAACAGCTTCTCCTTGGTGAGACTGGGCGGGTCTCCGCTCGGTTTATACGATCCAAAATGATCCTGAAAAGAGGTCAGCAGCGGGGCGTCAAAGAGTCGAGCTATTGTGGCGTCCAGAGCTTCGTTCTCATTGTCAGTCTCGGGCACTTTGCGTTGAAAATACATCGATTTTGGTCGGGTTTTCATCTCTGTCGACTCGTAAAGCTATCGAATGGAACGTCAAACTCGCTCTTTGGGTACACATTCCTTACCGTCATTGCAAGCTGGTCGAGTAACAAGACATACTCTTGGATTGGAGACGTCCGAGTCGCTTGAGATGGATCCTCTCGCGAGGATAGAGGTCTCAGGCTTGCAAATGAGACGTCTGTCTGCTCCACATCGCCGAGAACGAATCGTTTCGAGCAAAGGCCTTCCGTGTTGATGGATGTGATGACACCTTCTTCCCATTCGGATCGAGACTCCCGGTGTGCCAAAACGCGCTCCGACACGCTGAATGAAGCCTCCATCTTCACAGAATCAATCTCTTGCGCCTTTAACGGCTTCTCGGGACTTTTTGGAATCGTTTCTACCGCGGGATTCATTTCGGGCTGCGCTTGGAAATGAATGCGATCGATAGAAACGTATTTCTCGGACGATCCCGAGTCGTAAAGCACGTCACAAGCCTCCTCTTCTCTATGGATAAACTTGATTTGCCCGGGTACAAGCGTGTCATCTGCTTGGAGTCGCACGTCCACTTTCTGACCCGTACGAAGAATCTCGATGGAAATGAGATCAACTGGAAGGTGTAGGACCTCGATCGACTTGTTGGTGATACTGTCATCCACAGGGACCTCCTTGAGGTCTTTCTCGGCAACTTGGGCCTCCTCATCGCCATCGTCGTATATAATATCGTACGCGGTCGATAGGCCCGGATGAACGCTTTCGACCCGGCCTCTGTACCACTGCCTTCCCTTCTTGTATCGAGCCATCACTACTTGTCCTCGAGTGAACATTGCCTGGGCTACAGGCCTTACCGCTTCTTTGATCTGTTTGTAAGCGACGCGAGGTTCCACATCGCCATCGTCATACTGAATCTCGTACGTCCCGTCCTCATTCACAGCGGATACCTTGCCCGGATAGTATCGCTCTCCACTCTGAAACTGAGCTTCCACTCGATCGCCGAGTTTCAAGGCTCCGGGGCCGTTTTCAAGGCTTTGGGGCTCCACATCACTCAGAGGTACGCGTTTGCGGAGGGACCCGTCATGAGTCAATTTGACCACGCAGGTCTTTGAGGTCTCACGCACCTGAACGACAGTCCCGGCCTCATTACTCGAGAGGATGAGTACCGGGCTTCCGGCCACAATCCGATCCCTCGGCATTGTGATATAAAAGCCTCAAAATAGCAGAATTCCGAAACGAAAGCCTATGGAGCAAATCCGGCCACACTCTGCATGTCCATTGGGTAAAGCTGTCGTTCTGAATGGCGAGATTCACAGCACGTAAGTCAGCGGCTTTGGGATTTAGAGTGTGAGTCTGAGGGCGTTTTAGGAAGGGTTTAGTGGTACGAGGAAAGCCCGTGAGGGAAGGATACTCAAATGTGTCAGATCGGCTCTATTCGGACCGATACGTTGCAATGCTCAAGCAGGATATACTCGCGTTAGGTCGATACCTGAGGGAGATCTATTCCCTCGGTGGAAACCAGGTGCATTATCACGTGAAGAGCGTACAAGCGCTGAAAGAGGCTTCTGAGGGTATGATACCTCAATTTGAAAAAGCACTGACGCAATGCGTCTACGCGGCACAGACAGACTCCAGCAAGGTGAGTACTGGAGATTTTACTTGCTCGGGTAGTTAATTACGGTCGTAGAGCCTGGGAATCGAGCTGGAGGCTTTACTTGGAAAAGTACTCTCACGAGTCCTGAGGACCTTTCAGGAGGTGCCGAGTGAGGGACTCAATGTCGACTGGAGGGAGTCTGAGTCATCCAGTGTGTACTGTAGATCGATATTGGGGCTGTTAGAGACTGTTGAGGTTTGTGTCGCCAGACTCGCGATACTCAAGAGTAATTGTGTTTTTAGGCCTCAAGGAGGAAATTGGCTGCAGCGGTTATTGACAGAGAGAGAGCAGAAATTGACTTGACACGGAAGGATGTGGAGATTGAGAAGCTTAAGGAGCAGGTGGTGCTATTCAGAGATATCGTGGAGCAATGTAAAAGGCTTCAGAGCGATTCGAGGCCGTTTGTCCCTCAAGGTTTTGCCTCAAGTCCTCATGAGTATCAACACCTCAAAAAGCGAGTGGTTGTTTTGGAGAGCATTCTTGAGGAACGTGCGTCTCTGATTGCATCCTTGAGACAGGATGTGATACATAGGAAGGAAGAGATTGATGCTGAATGGTATGAGCGCTGTCAGACTTTGAAAGAGTGGATGGAAGCTCTTCAGAGGGAGAAAGAAGATCTTACTCAACAGAATCACTCATTGAGGGTGCAACTAGACCGAGTGAGGGATGAGTGTAATGAGGAAATGGTCCGAGGTAAAGGTATTATGACCAATCAGCATGAGAAGACTTGGAACGAGAGGGAAAACGAGTTTGTGTTACTGCGTGAAAAGAATGAGGACGAGTGGAAGAAGAAATTGCGAGTCCAAAAGCAAGCACTTGATAAGTGTGTCACACACCATGAAGTACTGGAACGACACATTGTGGTTTTGAAGGAAGAAAAGGAACGATTGGTTAAAATGCGTAATACTGAGGATTTACAAGAAGAAAATCGTCGACTTGAGAGAGAACGCGACGAGTTGTTTGCCGAAAGAAACAGATACAAAACGCATTCAACCGATTCTGAGCGTGTAATCACAGCGTTACATGCTTCAATAGCAGGAAAGGACATACAGTTTCACACACAGGCCAGTAAACTCGCGTCCACGGAGCAACAATTAACAAACGCAACGCAACAGCGAATGTACCAGGCGGATTTATTACAGGAATTGGAAGATAAATTACATCGGTCGATTCCGAATGATGAGGCGCATGTGCAGCTTCAAATCGAAAATGAGAAAAAATGGAATCAACGACTTTCTGCCGTAGAACATCTGCTGGCGTTAGAGAAACAGAATGCAGCGATACTGAGAGATCAGCAGCAAGTCACACTCTCTATCGAACGCGATAAGGTAGCGCATGCGACCAAGCAAATGAGAGTGATGGCCAATGAGCTCGAGACTGCGAATCTTTGTCTCGCGGAAAGAAAAAAGCAAAGAGAGATATTAGAAGCACAACTGGTGGGGTTGCGCTTGCGTGATGGGCAAACGTTCGCAGAGCTTGTTTAAAACGTATCTTTTATGGGATGTTTGTATGTAGTTGGTTAAGTTCGATGTAAAGTAGGTGGGAATATAAAATTTAGTATTGTCACAACCGGTGTACGATTTAGGGTGTACAGGGTACTTAGTCACCAGCTGTTGAGTGGATTTGGGTTTCACGATCCAAAGCGTAATCAGATAGCTTCCAAGGTTCCAAATTATATCGAATCAGCGCAGTTCTTACCCATTTGACCTTTGTATTGGTTACAGTTGTTCGGATCCGGAAAAAAGCCAGGTTTATTCCATTGTAACCGAAACCACAGGCTGATGGATACTACAGCTCTTTTACTTCAAAACTTTATTACAGTGTACAACCAAAGTGGTGAAACCCGCGACTCTATAAATAAACCTAGCGTAACTTACGTGGTCATGGCACGTTCACGCAAATTAATGGCCTCACGTGAATTGAGTATCCCAAACTCTCGCCCATGTTTTATACAATACCCGTTCCTTTGGACCCATTTCTCACACCCGTCCGCTTTACATTTAATCCCACCGCCGTGGCCACGGCACAAACCACGTGACTGACTGCTTTTGGGACACTTTGGAAATTTACAACGTGCTCCACCACCGTGTGCCTTGCATAACCCACGCGATTGCGCAGTTTTCTCGCAATCAGGAAAGGAACACGGTGTACCCCCACCATGAGCAATACACTTTCGATTGGCTTGTGCGCTTTTATTACAGTGCGGATGTGAGCACCGTTTTCCACCACCATGCGTTCGACATAACCCGCGAGACCGAGCCACGTTCGAGCAATCCATCTGTCGACAAACCCGACCCGAGCGTAACGTCGATCCCATTGGATCACCGATAGCTGTAGACGTGGGCATACTCGAGCTCAAAACCATCGCTGCCGACATCATATGTGTCTCCCCTTTCACTTCATCTTCATCTGATATCACACATTCCATCGGCTTTGTATCCATATAACCGATTGATGAAGACTGAGATAAGTTCGGAGACTGCAAGTGCGGGTACGAGTAGGAAGAAGCCAGTGAACTTGACGAACTTTCGCATCCTTGTGGTGTAATGAAATTGAGCTGCGGGTACGAACTTGGTACACCGGACCGTAACGATATAGCGGGCGATGTAAACCCCATTCTGAATTTAGAGTCTGCACGAAATTCATCCAAAGACGGTAATTGTGGGCTCGATCCGGTTACGAAAGATACATTTCTATCCAGATGATTTTTACACTGCACTCCAAAGTAATCGTTCCCAAACGCATAATTTGATGAAGGTTTGGCGGGTAAAGAGGCCGCCAGTCCGTTTAGGTTTACTTTGCTGGATTCCGTTTCAAACTTGAATCGCACTTGAGCCGTTTTCGAATCGGAATATGTCGCTGCGTGTGGTAACATACTATTTTGTTGTATGAAATGTTGATGTGAGTTATGTTGCGTCTGTAAATTACCGGCTTTGAAGGCACTTTTGGGTGGTTTCATGTGGTGCTTCATTTCTTGACGCTGAAACTGCAGTTGTTGCTCCATCATACGTTGTGTTGGGTGCATGGAGTCATCGTCTTCTTCTATATTAGAAGTTTGTATGCGTCCACATTCTTGCGATGTTTCTAGGCTGAGGTTCCGTATAGAGGGTACTGGAATGGGCTGTGTTTTCGGAGCCGGAAACGAGCCAATGGAAGGAACGGAAATGGAAGAACTGGTTTCAGTCAGTTCACGAATACGATTTTTGGAGTCGATTAGGACAAATTTTGGAGGATGTGGCTCAAAGAGTTGCGACTTGTTCTGACTTTCTTCGGAAGAAGATATAGTAAACGCAGGTCTTCCCTGACCAGCTGCTGATGTTACGGTTTGTGATGAGTGTACTGTTAGAATCTGTTCTCGGTTACGGACCCAATCCATTCTGGGCGATAATGTTTCTGGTTCAAGCCTTGAGTTGTATCCGAGGTAATGATTTGTGACTCTTCTGTAATTTTTATGTATTTTTTTCTTTACCCTCAGACTTCGACGTTCTGTGGTGTGACGTGACGTGACCCGAACCCGCCTGAAAATTAGCACTAGAGATGAGACTAGGCAGATCAGATGTGAGACATGTGACTATACAACGTCATCAATGGATACAGCGGGCCGTAAGATCGTACTGGATTTTGTATACAACCAGACCTTGAAAAAGTTGATTTTAACGAAGGCTACTATCATCCTTTTCCCGTTATCATTTGTACAACATAACCTAACAAATTAAGTTCGTATTTTACGTTTTAATTCGAAACAACGCCAATTCGACAATTATGACACCCATGGTCGTTCCTCGTTTGGACATCAAGTAAGTCAACAATTATTTAACTGTGTACAATGAACAAAGTATACTGTAGAAATGTCGTCTGTTCGGCCAATCTTGGCATGCGTTTCGACCTCACCGACTTGCTCATCAAATCACAGAAAAGAGCCGAACTCGTACCAAAGAAAAACTGCATACTTATGAAGATCCCCTCACCCGATACCACAGCCATGCTATTCTCAAATGGGAAGCTCGTCGTCACAGGAGCCAACTCGGAAGACCAAGTCAAAACCGCCGCACGTAAATTTACACAAATTATACAGGTGCAATGAGTATACTATACATCGGTATACATGGTTGACAAAGTGTATAGAAAATGGACTATCCTGGTGTCAATTTAATCGATTTCAAGATAAGAAATATAATTGGCAATTGCGATGTCGGCTTTAGGATTCTGATGGAGAAATTCGCGGCCGCACATGCATCTCGTTGCATTGTATGAATGCAAACTCTGAACTCACACATTGCTGACAAGTATTTGCACAGTATGAGCCGGAATTGTATCCTGCGCTGATCTATCGCCTCGCACATCCATCTGTCAAGATATTGGTCTTTGTCAGCGGCAAAGTTGTCTTCACAGGCTCCAAGGTTTGTCCTAGTTGAATTGTCAGATATCCTGTTCTCAAGTGTTTATCCTTAATGTAGGATCCACGTGATTTGCATGCAGCTTGTGAGCAGATTTATCCGGTACGCTATACACAGCTGCTTTCTGGATGGTTGATGAACATTGGCACGTAGCTTTTGGTCCAGTTTGAAGACAAGAAACAAGTGGACCACCAGGAATTGGATGCGAAAGCCGATACAACCGAAGAAGACTGACACATCGAAGAAGCCTCGCCTGATGGTTTGGATCGTTTTGATGGATTGTAAGAATGAGATTCTGGATGATTCTATTTTACTTTGGCTGCATTGGCTTCAGGCATCCGCTCAATAGCATATTTACGACTGGAAATATACATGATTGGAACACCAGGCACTTTACGAATTCTTCTCTTCAGCTCGCGATCGCATGTAGCGATTATATAGCATCGATGCTGTTGAACGCGTTGTAACAGACAGTCATCCGCATAGGTGCCTTTGTGTGTACATGGGAGTCGATCGAATCGAGGATCCTTGGCCAAACTACCGATTCAGTCAAGCATCAATTTGTATCCCTTCGGAGAAACCAGTACATACCGCAAAGCCACTCGGTATTTATGACCAAGTTTTTCCAATTCGCCCATGACACAATCAGTTATGCATGGAATACCTGTTATATACGAGACATTAGCATTCAAATACGAGAGAGAGGAGCTTACATTTTGCAAGAAGACAGTCCATCATTGCAGAGACGATTTCCAGCTTGTTTTTGATGCTGAAATTGATGAAATTCGTATCGATCAAGACGTGATATGGAGGCCCCAATTCGGAATTGTACTCAAAAAAAAGAGTGGAAGGAGTTTGGTCGCTAAAAAGACGTGTAATTGTACTGAGAATGCGGGCGATTGAGATGGTGTAGTTACATTTGTTTCGGTGCCTCGCGTTTCTTTCGTTTTTCTTGCTCTTCCGCTTCTTTCCGCTGTACAGAAATGCTACAGAAAATATGCTGAAAATTGAGTGTGAAGGAGTGATTTTGTACGCACATTTTGGGATTTTTCGGATTGATTGTGCGCTTTACAATCGCAAACTGCCGCGTGGTCTTTTGTTTGCCCTTTGGAACGCGTTTATTAGCGTTATGTTTGATGGGAATACGGCGTGAGCTTCTTACCATTTGACCAGTAATTGGAATTACGATATACGATGGAATAGTATTGGTTTATTACACTACCCGCCAAGCCAGAAAGAGAATTTAAAAAATAGGTAGACAATGAGTAGTACAGGGATATTCACTTTAGTGACTGGTGTCATTGTATGATGAAAAATAATCCGAAGTCGAGCGATTTGTTGGCACGTCGACAGATCAACAGCCAGGTGGAGCAGAAGGAAGGCGAAGATATCATTACACAGCCTGATGCAGCTACAATGAATCTGAAGCAAGAAAACACGTCAATTGGCTTCACATCATTCGATATGAAGGACGAGAAAGATGATGGAAAATTCGATAAAAATGGTCATTTTGTGTGGAATAAGGAAGAAAATAACATACAAGAGGATGCTTGGATGGAAGGGTACACAGAGGAACAGATGGAAAGCGCGCGTAAAGCTCATCTCCGAAGAGACATTCGAGAAGAATCAGAAGAATCAGAAGGACTGCTATCCGTACAAAAAGCAAAGGAGCTTTTGGGTCAGCTGCTTGAACCCGGTGAAAACGTCTTGAACGCTTTACGGCGTCTAGGTAGAGATCATTGTCGTACGAATGTGACCGGCTGATGTTTCTTGAAGGTATAAACCGACCAAAACGATCATCCGGGAGGAAGCGTCAGCGCTTAAAAGATGATATGAAAAAGGAGCCGTTACCACAAACCCAAGAGGAGAAAAGGCGATTTGACCTTATCACTGAAGCTGCTGCTCTACTGATGGCACACGGACATGTCGATACCTACAGCCAGCTCCAGGAAGAATTCATCCAAACCACAGTCCTGATTGAGACTTTGACCAAAGAGAGGAGCCAAGTTCAGGCGTCGATAGCCACGATTGAAGAGCCTTCATTGGAGACCATGTGGGAATACAAGGGTCTTGGGAATGGAGTCATTCATGGGCCATACGCAACTTCCACGATTTTGCAATGGAAGCAGCAAGTTTGTCTCGTTGCTTTCACGTGACCATATCTTCCTGTATGACGATGACGCCATTAATGGATGCGGTGTGTGTCTGTATAGGGCTACTTTACCGGCGAAAAGTCTGTAGATATGCGTATTGTGAGGTCACAGCATCCAAAAGCGCAACAAGTGACCGAGAAACAAGCTTCCGCTGCTGATGAAATGCTCGAGGATTTTGAAGATGAAAATTACGAAAAGGCGACCGACTGGCAACCTTCAGACAACATTGATTTCCAGCAATTTTTGTAAGAATCAGAAATGGATACGTTTGCTACATGCTCTTATGCTTTCCACTACGATTCACCCTTCCTTCTTCATATTTCGGTAAGGGAGGTTGGCCGAATCGGCTTTCCGTGGATTTGCCACGCGTCATAGTATCTGGTCCATCGGAAGTGTATTGTGCGGGCCGGAGATGCATTTCGGTCTCATGTCGACTCAGAACACCAACGCCACCGTACTCATCATCTGATTCTGAGTCCGCGGATACTAAAGGGCGATGACTGCACAGAAGTGAGCAGGGATTGGTGAAAGGAAACTGTATACCAACCTGTAAGGATCCCTTCGGCTCCGTGCGTCGTTTCGGGTCTGAAATCGAAGATATAATTCATGCATTTTGCTCTTTGCCGCTACAATAACGAATGGTATACGTGTATACCTGTATACTGATCATACGTTTGTATACCTTCACTTGCAGAAGAGATCCTCTTCCGCGCGGTTAAGTACGCTTTGAAAGCCGCTTCGGTGGTAGAACTCTCAATCTCGTCGTTTTGAAAGCCCAAAGCGCTCCTCTCAAACATTACGGTATCGTCTGCCAGCAACTGACTTGCGAAATACTCAGTTTGTAGCATGCGGGCGAGCATCGCGTCCTGCTCCTCCTGTATACCTGTGTCTGTATACTTGAGTTCGGTCTCCTGGAGCTCTGTAAGACGCAGAAAATCGTCTGGCAAGACAAGTCGCGCCGTTTTAATGTCGGAAGGCTGCGATAGAGAGAGAATCGCATCGATTGTTCGGTCTAAGTGACCTTGATTGGCGTGGAGCACATCATTCAGCGCGTTTACTTTCCATGTGGGGAACATGGAACGCAAAACGATGACGTTTTGGTGCGCCATTTAGATAGCAAGTTTGTATGCTGGAAGAGGTGGGAATGCGCAATGTATAATTATAAAAACGGGTTGAGTAAAGAGATAACGTCAAACGTCTGACCCGTCCGACTCATGACGTTTGAATTGTGGCGTTACGTTTGATCCCGCTCTGAATTCCGAGTTGAGACGTTCTAGGTTCGGTACGCACATAACAACGCAAGAATAAATAGCGCTCTGCACGGTCTGTATACTCATAACCGGTATTCACAATACCAGATGAATGTCAGCTGCTTAGTCACAAATGTCGAACGCTTCTGATTGGGTCGTGCTTTTCTTCATCGAATTCCATTGGATAATAATACGCACGCTCGCGATGGACGTTTGGAATGACACTCAAGCGGAAGATAATGAGGCATCTCAAGAGTGGACCGAAGTACGGCAAGGAAAAGATGCTCTTCTTATACTATTGGACATTCGTGAATCCATGTTTACACCCTGCACATCGCCACAATCAAAAAAACTGTCAGACGATCAAAAAGATCCAATAACGTGGTTCCACGCTTGCATCAAAGTTATAATCAAAATAATGAAATCCAAAATAATCGCTCGCGATAACTCACTCATTGGAATTATCTTCTTCGGCTCGGTAACACGAACCGAAACTCACTAAGTTCCGTTCACCCTGAATCATGTGTAGAACAAAGCCACCGGCAATACCGCTCTCGGTCAGATATACGAGTACCAAACGCTCTCTTATCCGTCCGCTCAACGGATCAAAGCGTTAAAAGTACGATCGAGTTACACTATACACGTAACCTGACTTTATACTTGATCAGACAGTATACGCTACACCGTCTGATAACATACAATCCGAATTTAACAGCATGCAAATGCACGAAGAGCTGGCGGTAAGTAATATACTGTGGCAAGCTGGGACTGTCTTCAGTGAGGCAAAGTAAGTGACTTTTAATCCCAACACGCAATGCAATTACTCATCACGTCTCTTCAGACTCAATGGAATCGATACACAACGGATTTGGATTTTCACCAATGACGATGCTCCAGTCCTTCCAGACGGGATGGAAAGATCTCGCTTCCAAATACAAGCCCAGGTTCTATCCCCTTCCCTCATTGCTCAACACTCACTTCACTCATTCCTCAAACACTCACTCCAATTCCCTCATTAGAATCACATCGAACTTAACCGCTCCCTCTCCCTCTTTTACATCCATCCTCCCGACACACCAACTTTCTCCCTCACGATATTCTACGATATCGTTTTTCAGGATGTCATGAGGGACACCTCCGAAAAAAAATCAAATATCATCCAATCAGCATTCGGAATCACATCCCTCAACGACCTCATGGAAACGCTTCTCCGCAAGCGCTTCCGAAAACGTCGCCTTGCGATCCTCCCGCTACGTCTCACAGCCACAATTTCCATCGGTGTTGAGCTCTACGCATTGGCCATCGTTCAGCACAAAAGCACACCCATTTTCCTCAACGCATCCACCAATAAACCTCTCTCCTCAGAAACCAAGTGGCTCTGTGAGGACACCGGGGCGTACCTCTCACCCGAAAACATCAAAAAATATCACCCGTACGGCGGCACTCGCATCTATTTCTCCAAAGACGATATCATTGAGTTAAAATACGTCGATACCCCCAGTCTCCACCTCATTTGCTTCCATTCCATTGAGTCGCTTTGTCAGAGGGAAAATATCCGCTCGCCATATTTTATATTTCCAAATGATAATTTTGTGGAGAAAAGCTCCAAAGCGTTTGTTTCGCTGCTTTGTGCGATGGAGAAGAAGAGGAAATACGCTCTGGCTCGGATGATTGCAAGGAAATACAGTGAGCCTCGATATGTGGCACTCCTCCCTCAACGTGAGGAGTATGATGAGTTGGGGCAAATTCGACCCACAGGCTTTCATGTGGTCTTTCTTCCGTATTGCGATGATATTCGAGATGTTTGTGTGGAGAATTATGAGTCTCCAGCTGGTGGGTGAGGCTCCTTCCATGAGGTTTACTGAGAAGCTGTGTAGTTGATGAAAAAGCGTTGGAGCTGGCGATGGCGATGATGAAGAAATTGGAGCTTGCGGAGGTGCCGAGGTTTGAGAATCCAGGTGGAGTGAGGCTTAGAGTCCGAGGGGTATGCTGATGCGAGCTGTAGAGCTTCAGAAGCATTATGCGAGCATACAGGCGCTCGCCCTGGATGAGGAAGAGTTGGAGTATGATGAAAGTCACGACTCGACCTTGCCTGATGAAGCGGGATTTCGTCAGGGCGATGTGCAGGTCGGATTCCATGAATGCTGTACGGATACTGAGATCGTTTTCAGGACGCAATTGAGAGATATCGAAATGCTTTTGGCGACATGTCAGAAATTGTGGAAATGAAACGAAAGGCGCAATCGAAATCGAAGAATGTGAAACGCCCGAAAGCAATCGCTGAAGCGCAATTGTCGCCTGCCAAAGTGTTTGATACGCGAAAATGGCGAGAAATGGACGAAAATTCTCTTCAGAAAACAACGGTGAAGGAGATGCAGATGTTCCTCCGCTTCCATAATCAATCGACATCGGGTCGGAAAGCAGATTTGATGCATCGGATCGAGATGTTCTTGAACAGCGAAGCAGACGAAGAGAATTGAGAATTGAGAATTGAGAATTGAGAATTGAGAATTGAGAATTGAGAATTGAGAATTGAGAATCGAGAATTGAGAATTGAGAATTGAGAATTGAGAATTGAGAATTGAGAATTGAGAATTGAGAATCGAGAATTGAGAATCGAGAATTGAGAATTGAGAATTGAGAATTGAGAATTGTATTTGGATTCACTCTTTTCGCGCTTTTATCTTGAAAGCTTGGATTCCCAAGTGATTGCAGATCTCCATCACGACATGGTAGACGTAGTGCATGTAGATAGCCAACATGAATGCTCCAAAACTGATTGTCGCCATCATCGGATGGATCCATTCTTCACTTCCACTCCATTGTGCAGCGTATCCACTGAGTGTCACCAATATGGCGGGAAGAAGCACAAGCAATTGCGATGAAAATGGGATCTTACACATATGACTGACAATCATCCGGGTCTACACGCACACTTTCAGGCTCCCATCATCGCATTGGAATGGAGCAGAAGACGTACCGATAAAAGAACATACAAAATGCCAATTGGTCCAAGAAAAAGTAATGGAAACTCGCGATATTGCGCTTCGTTTGGACCGGAGATCCACAGCCAACTGAGAATTGTCACGAGCGCCACTGGAATTAATTGGATACATGCCAGCAGTTTGGATACTTGTTTGTGTCCCAATTCATCGGAAGGAATTTGCTGAGCGTTTTGGAGCACATGGGCGATATTTCCAAGGACAAGCAGAACATTACTGGCGACAAGCGCTACGAGCAATGCTGTGGCGAATGTCACACTTCCGAGCTTTTGGGATTGGAATATCGGCTGGGCATACAATTCGCTTCCAAAGACCGCTGCAATGAGATGCACTCCGATGAGCAGAAATTGGCCTTCAGTCACTCCAATGACGCCATTTCCACAGGTCATAATGCCTGTGTGGTACTCTTCCCATTGGGCGAGGTAGAATGTGGTGCAGAGCGAAGAAAGGAGGAAAAATGTGCCAAAACCTCCGCCAAATTGAACGGTCGCAGCAGCACTTATGGCTGTAAATAGAGTGCAGATAGCGTCGCAACCTGTACGTAAATTTAGGATCAGGTAGGATTTTGTGAGGTACGGTACCGTGATCGAAAAGCTGACCCAAAGGCGAGGACGACCCGGTTCGACGCGCTTGTTTGCCATCCAGTGCGTCCAGTGTCTGATAGATGAACAAACCCGCGGCAGCAGTGAAAGGAATCCATCGTGGAGGCGTCTCTGAAAAGTGAGGAGAGTAAACGAGCTGAATGGCAGTTGTGAGGAATAAGGTGCAAGATCCCAATAAAGTGATCAAATTAGGCGCCATCCAAATCGGAAAAAATGACACGCATCGAGTCCAGAATGGCGTTAGAGAAGTATCTAGAATGGTGTACGTCCCACTAGGATGGTAGATATATCAGTATTCGCTCAGACGCGTTAGAAATGCGCTTACGGTTTGTATCGATACGTGGCGATGCCAGCCAACGCTTTCTTGCTTAAAACCATTTGGATCTAGAATTAGGTATTACATACATTTGCGCTTTAACGATCGTATGTTTGTATTATATTCGGAATATGACACGTAGCAATATTGCTTTTACATAAACGACCGTGGTATTTGTTGGGTTCTTTTTCCAAAATGCTTCTCTCACCCGCTCTCTTACCCTCAACGCTGGCAAAAAACGTGTTAAGTGCATCACCCACCCCACGTGTCGCACGTAATCATGAGCATAGTTAATTCTGTCGCTTCTATCACTTGTCTATCTGCGCATTTTCAATCCAGACACATTCATGACATTGCCATTGACATCTTCGAGTTTGTGTACCGAGCCAATACCACAACGCCATCCTTCCGTCACGTACAAACTTGTCCGAATTCGAGATCCTAATTTAGCGAGATCAGTTGGTGTAAACAAGGATCGTGCCACACCTAATGAGAGACGAATGACACTCAATGAACTGAGTTTCGCCTCGGGGTTCAAACGACCAGCGCACAAGCAATCGCCACACTTTCGTTCATCGGAATTGAGCAGTTCTTGTGCGGATAGAATGCAAGCTCGGATCTCATGGCGAAGCTCAATGGACTGCAAAGAGAGCGCTGAGACTTGTGGGTCGAGTCGAGATACCATCGCTTCCAGGTAATTGCATCATATCGCTTCTTGGAGTCGATGAGTCTGATTGTGTTGTAGTGATTCTTCAGTGAGACGGGATGATTCAGAGCGAGACGATGGAGGGTCGAGTCTTCTAGCTCATGGTGAGATGATGAATCAGCAGCTGGAGAGTCTAGAGTCTGTTGTGAGTGAGATTGGAGCCTGTTTGCGAGTCGAAGAGTGTCGAATTGCATCGTTGAAGGATGATATCGTCAAAGAATTGTCCGCATTGAAGGCAACTGTCACAGAGCTTCGATCTCAAGGAGCCACAATCCTTCTTTGTCATATCAGTAATCCGATTTCTGAGGTACACGACGCTTTTCCATTCATTCAAAATGTATATTTGATCTTCTTTGTAGAATCTTCAGCCATTCCGAAAGGCTATCATCCACGCTCAGATCGTATCTATCAAGATTGATCGACTGATAAATAGAGCGGTCAAAGTGTTGTAAACGCGATGTAATGCCGAAATAGATAATAAATTGAAGTTAATCGAATCTTTTGACTCAGAAAATCGGACTTGGAAACGAGCTTTAGCATTCTTTTTAGCACTTTTGATGGAGTCTTACCGCTTTTGCACAAAAGCACTTCGCTGAGTCAATTGAATTGGAGTCTTTGGGCGAATGACATGAGGTCTTGAGCTCGGTACCGAGTGTGGCTGCTGATAAGCTGAGCGCATGACAAGTGAGACAGCTTTTTCGCTTGAAATTGTGTGGTACCAACCGGAATTCGATCGTGAGAAGCGCTCTAGAATCGGCCGATTGGGTCGTTGTCGAACGGCATTGGGCGTTTCCGGTCGTCTCAGAGACGCCACCTGAGGTCTAAGTAGCATTCCAGGAGATTTCTCAGATGTGTAGGAAAGGGGTCGAGATATAGAATGAGCAAATTGAGCCGGAAGTGTTCCAAAAGCATTGGATTCTGGTCTCATTGATTGATTCATCGAAGCTGAAGAGCTTGTGGGGGATGGAGCTCCACGTGTTGTATGCTGAGCTTTGAGCGCTTTGAACTAGACAAGGTTTCAGACAGCCATATTCACATTCACGCCCAAATTTGGAATTGAAGTACCATTTTCTCCCAATTTCTGCACTTTCGAGCTTTTTCTCGGTACGCCTGCCAGAAATGTCTTCATGTTCATGCTTGAAAATTGGACATATGACTGGATACCTCGCGTAATTCTTCATTGGATGATGTCAACGACTCCATTTTCGATCGAATTTCACCAAGCTCCGCTTCAATTTGATCCGTATAATTCTTCAATTGAATATACTTTTCTCCATGTTGCGCCTCAAAATTCTTCTGATCTTCGACTATCGCATCCATAAGCCCCGACCATCAACACATTCAGCAACAAGTACTCATATGCCGTCGATTCTGCTCCTGTCTACGCGTTATTGATGAGATACACGAATTTGACCAAACGCCACGTAACAAATCCACACCGATATGCGTCTTGTGCGAGCTGAAACTACAAACGGACTCGAATGAAATCGCAACTCCAATCAGCTATCAATACCATAATAAAATCTACATCTCAATGTGACCCAAATTCCACCATAAATCAGTCAAATACTTCACCGAGCGATTGTTGGAATGATTCTAAAAGACAGAGGTTGAGGATCTGTGATTGGAAAGCGTATCCACTCACGAAAACACGCTGTTGGATCGGCCATCATCTCTTCCCAGATCACCTGTCCTTCCAGTCACATCATTGATATCGATACATTGCCACTTGCCTCCCTTCGCTAAAGACACTGTGTCACCATTCACATTCATTCATAACTGTATCCAAACCTTTGGATCCGCTGCACCCCGAATCGTGCTACACCATTCCATTGTCAATTCAGATATCTGCCAATGGTTCACGTACGTCTCATTGATTCCATTTCGACTATTTGCATCGAATTCCAAACGTCATTTTTGTCATTCAGCTTCAAAAACCGGTACTGTACCTCATGTCTTTATGAGGGAGTGTGAGGGAGAGTGAGCGCTTCCGGGAGTGATGACTTACCTGAGTGACACGCAGGGCACACTAATTGGCCACCGCCAAAGTGTTTGTAAGCGCACTTTTCCTGCGTGCGAGAAATATGATAATAGTGCGACCTTGTGGGATGGACGACGTACGCAAAAGAGGTGACTGCAGTATGTCCGATAACATGTCTGCGCAGAGTGTGTGCTGGAGAGAATTCGCTCCCAACACGCGTTGCAGCGGAGCTGTGGGCGAATACGCTCCGCAGACACAGGTAGAGATGTGTCGATATCCTCCATCTCGTCTGTCAACAGCGCTTTGCGCGCTTGCATTTTGCGTCCGTTGCAGGAGATTTCTCTTGCGCGCGCGTGCTCTTCCATTTGTGCTGAATGATGGTCTCTCGCAATGAATTGTGTAATTCAAATTTGAGTTGTGAATTGATATGCTGCAATGGAAATGGAAACCAAAGACATCGACAATGAAAGCCAAAGTTCAGAGCTTTTATTTGAGTTTAACGCGCTTCCACCTCTCCCTCCATCTTCCGATCCACAACGACTACTCACATATGTGCTGAATATCGTTCCAAAGTATACCGAAATGGAAACAATGGCTTCTCATTTGCGTTTGTATACAACCGCTTTGGAACAAGATGTCGCGCAATTGAAACACCATGTCACAACGCTCATGCGCAATGTCGCACAAGAAGAAGAGCGAAAGATCTTTCTCGAACGGTATGCGTCTCAAGTCGTCAAAGAACGGAATGATTTACTTCATGGAAAGCAAGGGTCCAGACAGCGTACCCATGGGGGTACGAATTCCCATTTTGTGTGGCACACATGCTGTAAAAAGAATAACCATCACGTCATGGACGTAACCCCATCAATGGCTACATTGCGCGGGGACAAGTTGCACGAATGTCGCGCCAATGACCAGCAACTTCAACTTCAACTTGCGCATTTCGAGAAACTTTCAAATGAATTGCGCGTTTCTTTGAGCCAAACGCAGCGCGATGCAGACAGCAAATTAGAAGCGCAACGCAAACACACGCAGCATTTAGAGAAGCAGATTCTACAGAGGTCCATTTTGCAGTCCAATTTGGAGCGGAAAATGTATCAAACAGAGAAAACATTGAGTCATTTTGAGTCAGAGAAACGCGCGGAAAAAGAGCGTTTGGAGATGAAAACAGAAACGCTGACACTGGAAAAAGACGTCATACAAGAGAAAGTGAACGCGCTGGATAAAGGACTCTGTGTCACGATACAAGAACGAGATGAAGCGCGGGAAGAATTGCGTGCAAGCCAGAAAATGATCAAACAGCTGACAAATGAATTGGATTCGTTATCGTTAAAATATACGGCCGCAACGGGTGAGGTCGAAGCGCTCCACTCGGAATTGGATTTGGTGCAGTCAAAAGATTTGGAGCAAGTTCGAAAAGAGTATAAGCGCGTCATTGGGAAATTGCGGGAGGAGAAAACGGCGCGGGAGACGGAATTGGTACGAACGATCAATGAATTGCGGAATGAATTGAGTGTGGTACAAGAGCTGAGAAAGAATCGTAAAGAGGAGGAGAATGCTGGTCGATTATTGCTACAGGATCCATTGAGCCCCAGTGATGCGTTGCATGCGTCGAAGAACTGCTCGTCTGCGGGAGATTCAGAGATCGAGTCAAAGAAGGAAGACGCGTTGTGGGCTGATGCGACCTCAGAATTGGAGATGGCGGGATTAGAAGGGGAAGATGAAGCAGGAGGATTGGGTTCGAATCACAGCGTTGAGAGTCACGTCGACTTTGTGAATTGGGAATCTTTCATTAGTGAGAAGATGTCACAAGATGGAGAAACGAGTGGACGATTGGGATCGGAGAATTTGAGAGACAGTAGAGAGATGGAAGAGGTGGAATCGATGGGATCGACAAGGATGGAGGAGTCGTCCAACGAAAAGCAGACACGCGAACTAAACACTCGACGGAGTTTGTTTATGTCTCGTGGATCGATCACAAGCTCAATCGAGGAAAAAGAAGGCGAAGAAAATGATACGAATGACATCACCACAGCTTATATGAGTGACAGCGAAGCCGCATTCGTTATGAGCGACTTGCAGGCTCTCGTGCTCAAGTTTGAAGATCGATGCAAAGTGGAACAGAGAAAGGTCCAAGTGATAGAACAAGAGTTATTAGAGCTACAACAATCCAATCCATCGCGTTATTGACCAGTCAATTACCAACTACGTATCACGAAATTGCGGGGTAACTACTCGGATTCTCGATTTTGTGGTCGGAAGGCATTGGACGGCTCTCATACACCGCTTCAACCGGTCCACGTCGCCACTACACATGATCAAATCAATCCAACGACAGAAACAAATCCTCCAGGCATCTCACCTTCTTGCTGGCACCCTTGAAGCCAATGTAGTGAATGACGGATTGCCCTCCACACCACGTTTCAGTGATAAACAATGTGATACTGCTTACTCCTTGGAACTTTCGAGCTCTATCATACACAAATCGTACAATTTCTCCAGTTTGAAGACACCTTTCAACAACTTACTCCAATGGATAATCGATTTCCGCTTTGTAATCTTCCGCAATCTGAAGCGTTTGAAGAGGAGGAATGGTTGTTTCAAAGTCGATATCGTTTCGATTGGTATAGCTACAACGACACGAATGAAGAAATGAGAATCGACGCTTTTGGATGCGTACAGTTTGATGTCTCTTGGATGATAGCCATCTTTCCCGCCAAAGATACAAATGGACTTGATATCAACGACTTCAGTGAATCTACAAACATGCGAAGCGATCGAGTCAAAGATTGATGAGAATTCCTCACTCACGGAACGTAAATGATCAATTCGGGATCGGCAAAGTAGCTCGATAGAGGTCGAGTGCGATCATGACGCTCGTGGTACGGCTTGAACGGGTATGTGATCGTATTGATATCGGCCTCATTCATCACCTCAATTTTGGTAGTGTCAATGAAAGGGTACAGTGTTTCCCCATTCCCATCGTTGTGTTCATGATCATGGTCGTGGCCGTGGCTAGTTTCTTTGTGTTCGTCATGGCAATGACTCATTCCTGGAGTGTTCTCAAATGAGCGTTAGCTACGGTATCAAATCGGTATTGATGATGCGATGGCAATCGATTGGTGAGACTTCATTCGGAACAAATCTGGACCAAAATGATGCGAGAATTGCGGAAGGAATCGGCGAGAAACGGAAGCGAGTGCCATGCATCACGCAAATATGCGGCGGAGAAACATTTTGTCTCGCGCTGAATGACGCTAATCAGTTAATTGGATGGGGAAGCGCTTTCTACGGCGAACTTGGTCCAGAGAAAGCAACGACTGAAGAATGTCATGTCATTTGCGTGAGACCTCACGTGCTCTTTCCGTCATTTTCACTTGAATGGGAACGTATCGCTTGTGGTTGGCATCACGCAATTGCAATTTCCAAAGGTATTTCTCATACTGAGCCAATTCCTTCTTATCAATGACGTAGTCAGGATGTATGTATGCGTGGGGATCCAACGCATTCGATCAAATCGGACGAGTTTCCAACTCGAATTCCAACAGCCAACTACCAAATTGTATTATTTCCCCCATGAGAATCGCCTTCTCCATAAATGTCATTAACGTATCCGCTGGCTTTGGACACTCTCTTCTTCTCGATCAACATCATCGACTTTGGACTTGGGGACGCAATTCAAATGGAGAATTGGGTCTTGGTCAATCCTTCCGCGATATCAAAAGCGTTCAGTCTCCGCAATTAGTTAAAGCAACGGAAGAGGAACCACTTCATCTCATTGCGACAGGGTACGCGCATTCCGCCGCGATATCGCTCACAGGCCAATTGTACACATTCGGCTGGGGACTTTACCATCAGCTCGGACACGGAAACTCACAAGATTTGCATGAGCTTACTCGAATCCAAGCATTTGATGGAATACGCGATGATCAAGCAGTTCCCATCCGCATCACATCTGTAGCCTGTGGCACGTGGCATACCGCCGGTATGTTCTCATCATCCTCTATCTCCGCAACTTACCGCGTCATCAGTATGCACTTCTTCTGGCGATCTTTACACTTGGGGATGGAATGAAAATGGACAATTGGTACGATTTCCTGGCGATATCGAATCGTCTCACATTTCCTTTAGGGCCATCTGGGTAAAGCTTCCAAGATCTCGCCATGTGTCGTAAGCAGTCAAGATGCAGCGATACAAACGCTTTTGGAGAATGTGAAAGATGTCGTCTGCGGTAATCGACATACAACAGCATTATGTGAAGGCGGTAAAGTGTTTCATTGGGGATTACAAGCTTCCTCTGATGAAATAGACGCACACGTGATTGCAAGTGGACATTCCAATTCATATATTCTGCACATAAACAAAGATTGAAGCGTATGCACAAAAAATGTGATTCCAAGACGCCTTGAATGATATCTCTTCGGACGATTCCGACGTCTTACATGAGGTGGCAGCGGCATATCGTATCCACTTCAGCTTCGCGATCTCGAACCGATTTATTGGCGCGTTTTTTCGGTTTGGCTGTCACACTTGAATCCTCATACATCTCCACGCCTTTGCTGGGTGTCTTTGGCAGCGCGATTCCCGATTCCGACATCGCTTCTTTGGACAATTCGCCTTCAAAGACGTCGTCTGTGATGATCTTCTCAGCGGTTTGAGCGTCAGATTTGGTGGATTTTTGCTCAGGTTCGATGATGCGCTGCTCGGGGATCGCGATGGGAGCTTGAGCGGGGTCTTCTTCATGAATTATTTCCTTGGAGGTCTTCCCATTGATCGCAATATCAGTTTGGATACCGGTTTTGGTATCAGGTTCTGATTCTTCAGAGGCAAGTGAATCAGTATCGCCTGATTCCGCACAGATTTCTTGTGTTATCAGATCCTCAATGACTAAGCTTGTGTTGTCGGGAGAGACCTTGATCAGCTGAGAGCATGTTCGAGTCAAGGCTCCGTTTTCCTTTGGCTGTTCCGATTGCTTTGGTGCGTCGTCTTTGGTCTCGACTGGCTCCGGCGAATCAGAAATCATGTCTTCTAACGTTACTATCTCTGGCACGTCCTCTATCTCATTCGATTGTCGCACAGTTTTCTCTCCAAACAGCGCATTCTCTAAAGCAGCGTCATTTTCCCGGGAAGATTGCATTTCTATGTCCGTATCCAACTTGTGCGCTTTAGAATCAGATGATTCTTTTCTGATACTAGCGGAATTATCAGATTGTTGTTCTTGCGTGTTGTTGACCCTGAAAATACCGTCATCTTCAAATGTATTGGACTCTTTGAGGTCGTTTTCTTCGTTTTGATTACTGTCACTGTCACGTTCATGTGGTACGGTAATGTCACACTCGTTCACTGTCCCACTCGATTTTCTCGCGTCTTTGACACTTTTGAGGTGTTTTGCCACTACACAAACAACAGAAATGAGTGTCATACTCAAAAGAGGTAAAATTGTGTGAAATGTACCTCGTTTCTCTCCAATTTGCCAGTTGGGATACCTCTCTTTGAGCTTGCTTTTGATGTTATTCTTTCCGTATTCGGGAAATTCGTCTAGAACACTGTCGATCGCACTCACGAATTCCTCATGATTGGGTGTACTCATTGTTACTGAATTCTTCTTTTTGGAATGTGATACTCTTTAACTGACGAACTAATTGAAATCAGGATTGATATGACCTAATTTGATGTGATCACATGATGGACCTTAAATGACTATCGTGCACCTTCGCGAAATGGCTTGATTTTGTTATGCATCAAACGATAGAGTGAGAGGTGTATGAGGCTGGCTATACTCGCGTCAGTGTGCATCGCACCGTTATATGGATATATATCGATACTCACTGACAAGTAAGTATATCACTCAGTTTCAGTATCCATCCGTCGGAGGCTTTTCATCGAATTTCAATATTTTGTGGAAATTACTGATTGCCCTATGAAGCAGTTCACTCGGTATTTTAATTGGGATAAGGTAAAAGATTTGTGCGATTTCCTTCAAATTTTAAGATTGCGAATTTTTCAGAAATTTGAAACATGTCTCAATACTCACTATGGCGATTCAAATTACGCGTAAACTGAGAAAAGGCTTTGAAAGAATGGATTCGACTTCTCGCCCATTGATTACTTCTTTGGCTAATGATATATAACAGTCATCAGAAGCTGCTTTAAATAGTAGACCCACATCGCACGTTTTTCAGTATACAGTCCTGACAAGTGCCAATAAAAGGGTTGAGTAACGTGGAATGAAACCTATACTCTAGTCAACACACACCGAAAGCACTGGAACCAAACTTAGCTTTAAAATGAGATTTCTCTGGTTAAGGATCCTTAGTATACACATGTATACCTGATGTGTAAAATGTGTGACTGATAAGCGATACTATCGGAAAAGTATCGCAGTGTGCAGTTAACATATCGAACACGACACTGCTTGCAACGTAACATGAAATCACTTGATAGCTGCCCCGATTGTTAAATCTCTTCGTCGATCCATTCGATCCCATACAATCATATCAAAGAAACACACCAACACTCTGATGCTTAGCTCCATTGAAACTGCTGCTTTGAAAATCGGCGTTTTCGGCTCAGTTTTTGAAAAAACGAACACGGCATACATTGCTCCATTTCGATATCTTCAATCTCTGTTCCACTGGTGGATGCCGCAGAATAATAACTGGGAAGCTCGTCGACTGTTTGTTCTGCCGCATTTAACAAAGCTTCATACCATCCGAAAAACCGATCATCGGTATTCTGATACAAATAAAACTCGAATATTCTTCCAATCACATCATAAATTAACAACCCACCAATAGAAGTAACTTCGACTCGAGCGACTGTCATTTCTACCAATGGGATTTGGACTGTATTTTGCTGCTGTAAGAGGGTAACCACTTGTCCTTCCAATGTCGCAAATACTTTGACCCACGATTCCGATCGGAAAGGGTCTTGTTTCCAGTACATCCAAGTCTGCAATTCCGATACTTTTGAGCCCATCGACTGGACAGATTGAGGAGATGTAACGTCGTGGGTATCGCGTAATGTAAAGCTCGTACGAATGGTTGACGCTACAGAGACGCGATTCACTGCACATGTCTTTATGGGTGCCACTGCCACTGGAGTTGATGCGACCGATTGGGTTGAGAGCGAATATGCGCTCTTTGTTTTCCGAAATAACATTTTGAGACTCATCTTTGCTTTGTTGCTATTTCGCC
The DNA here is from genome assembly GCA_902706625.1 of Albugo laibachii. Taxonomy (NCBI): domain Eukaryota; phylum Oomycota; class Peronosporomycetes; order Albuginales; family Albuginaceae; genus Albugo; species Albugo laibachii. Next base: position 57,502 of record CACSLJ010000094.1, read on the forward strand.
AATGATTTAACGATTTATACAACTGGCCAAGTTATCATTTCGTATTGATAAGTCAGTACTGGAAAATCGTAATCAAGTCTTTCTTTAGAGATCAATTTTTTACAAATTTGCTACAAAATAGAAGCGTTTAAAAAAGTTTTAGAGTCTAGAGCGACGTTGAAAATTTGTAGAGCAGTGTAATACTATTAGACTGACGTTGCGTTATACTGTACACAATTATACGTTATTATACACTATACTAAAAACGTAGCTTACGCCACAATGGACACTGAAATTTTCAGAGTCGAACGGTAGCGGGCCACCATACATTCATTGCGTCCTTTTCCTCACGTGGCATGCGAACGCCGTTTACAGCCGAGTAAATCCATGAGTTTGTTGGTTATATATTCCCGTTTTCTCATCTTTTTCTCTTCTTCGCGATACGTTATCAAACTGCCACGGTACGCACTAGTTCGAGACAGTTCGCACGCTCGTATACTGAACGCTTCAAAATAGTCTAGTGTTAGCGAAGCGGCGATGTGTAACCTCGAACTCCACAACGTTGCTCTTTCCGGATAAAACAAGAATAAATCGAGTTTCTCACCGTTTGGATCACTAATTTGCAGTTGTTGAGTTCCGGTACTCTTCACACTAGCAACCGCAATTTGAACCAATGGATTTCGAAAATAACGATCGCATGGATGCAATTGAAGGAATTCCGCCTCAATCACAGCATACACTTTTGTCCAGCACCTTTTGTTAGCAATGTCACGTTGCCAATACATCCAATCCGCAAGTCGATCGCCCGTGGAAGTTTCTGTGGACACAGTCGTACTGGAGCGTGGATTTTTGCTATGTCTCTGCGTTAAATCCTCATGACTGGATCGATACTCATACGCGGAATAAGACTTTTCTCGAGGCTGTATGACGTCTTTCTGTGTCGAAGACTCTTGAGGGAATTTCATGTGTCACGAGAAGGATTGGACAGTAAACACTTGCTTTTTGGCGTAGCGATATTGAAGGTAACAAAGTTGTATAACTTTCCTTTTCGATATATTCGTAAATCGGAAACTAGAGTCACCAAATTTCCTACTACGGTGCCAAATATGCGAAACGCAAATCTTTGCATCACGTAAGCCTTTATTACGCATTACGTACACGTTTTTATGGGTGATTTTCGGAGGGCTAGGTTGTATCAGCATGATGATTCAGCGAACAGGCTTCAATTCGACCAAACAAACGATAATATTTCTTTATGAATTCTGATTACAGTAGGTAAAGTTGTATGAAATTTTGTTTTATGTGTGAACGACCACTCATACAAACTCGGAATTTTCAAATCTCGCGTCGCTTTTCTCATAGCAAAATCTGTGTAGATATTCTACTCGTTCTTCCTTATCCATAAAGAGAAAAGCTTGTGCGTTCTTCTCATGCACAAGAAACTGTTTCGCATCCACACGCTCACTAACGCTCAAATCAAATTCTGCCAATAAGGAGATCGCTTTCGATACCGTTGCGCTTGTCTGTAACTCTGTATCGACACTGTAAAGTTTATCTCCTTCGAAACGTTCTATATATTCTGGCAACGCATTCGAATTCGTTTCATTTCCCCTTTCATCACCGATAATTGATGCTGTGGGTTCATTAACCGGTTCCACCATAACCTCAGTATTTTCCATAGACTGCGAAGGTATTCCATTACTGGGTAAAAAATGGCCCGGTATCGTATCACTCAGTGGAAACGGAAGTGCGGAATTCATAAGTGCGTTTGTATCCACTTGATCATCATTCCCAGCAAATGAAAGAAAAGATGCCTCCATTCCGGCAGGGACCGGTCCATGCGATTTGGCTCGTTTGGCGATCGATGCATTCTGACGCGAAAATTCTCGAATTCGACGACGCACAGTTTCTTCCGATATACTGATATTGTATGTCTCTCTCAGCGTTCGTACAATAGCCGCTGCACTGGTTTGACGCTCCGCAATAACAGCTGCAATCATAACACCATCCAATTTCGAGTCTGTTACACGCGGTCGACCAGAACGATGCGCTTTTTCTATTGTACCCGTACGACGTACACTCCGTATAATCGCCTTTACGGTGGACAGAGGCATGTTAAGATCTTTTGAGATGCGTCGGTATCCCAATCCGGCTTCATGTTTCTCCACACAAGCCAGCCGCGTTTCCAGCGAGTATTCTGGTCGACGTGTTCGATTGGTTCCACAAGAAGGTTTCGTTGTTTCCGGTTGTACCGGTATCGGACTGGATGTGGGCGGTAAAGACGTTAATGGTACCAGATTCTCTTTCTTGACCAAATAGTTGGACTGAATTTTCTCCTGCTTTGGCTTGATTTCTCTATAGCAGAAATAGATCCTCAAGCACAAGCTCGATACAATGCACACGATTGGACAAACCTTGCCGACATCTTCAAAATGGGACGAATAGTTTTGCTTGAGAACGTAGTGCACACTGTTTACAGATTCCAAAGTGCTTAATCGATATAATATTACCCAATCAGAGTAGAGATGCAGGTGGTCGCGATTTATGCGTCCAATTTTCGACCGTTTATTCGCACTAGAGTGAAGGTCTGAATCTCATGTTACATCTACAAGTTTTCATAACTGTGATTTGAAAAAGGTACACACTCAACATGTATATGGTTCTCCATTCTCTACTTGGCGTATCGCAGCCAATGGACTACAGCAAAAATGGATTGCTATGAAGCAAGTGAGTGCATGTAGTACTATGAGATGAGTGGCTGAATCATATTCATTCATCGTTTTCAGCGAACTGTATGGCGCTACCGCAAGCTGCAAGATAAAAATGCTGTCATTGTTTTCAGTACCGATCAACAGCAAGAGAAAGAGATTTTATTCAGTGTATACCTCATATCGCATTGTGTATACTGCGTATACATGACATACACTTGTGCTTTTACTTAGCTGAGTACCAAGACCGATAATGATACGATGGCGTTTGATCGAGTGTTACAAAAAGTTAGTGCAACGACATTGAACGGGATACTAAGTGCGACGTCTCCAGAACATTCGGATCAGTTCTGCTACAACATGACAGGGTTTATGTTATACGGATCGACAGCTGAAGTTCGTCTTCGAATTTTAAATGTATTGACGGAAGAACGACTGGATGAAATCACGTAATTTACAGTGACTGTGGCGTTGATCCATACTAAAATTGGTATATTTGATAGCGTTTCTAACCGTGCTCTAATTGTGCACGCAATTCAAAGTTGCTTGATCTCATCTTTTCTTACAAAGAAAAGTAAACTACACCTACGTAAAGCGGTGATACAAATATTACTGGGTACACGTGAGAAAGACCTGTCCGTTTTGAAGGAACTTATACACACCAATCCCGACGCAGTGGCGCTAATGCAACCGAGTAACGCTCTTGGGAGTGTGCGTATACAAAACACCTCATTGTTGAGGTCACCGTATCCGAAACTTGCAGTAGAACGAATGAAAAATTGGTTTCAGTCTTTACAAAACGTAACCAAAGCGAGTAGAGAACGAAGAAAACGTCGAAGATACAACGTCAAAGTGCCAACAGTTTCTCATTACTATGGCGACTTAACAGATTTGATTTACAATACTCCGAATGTAACTGAAATCGTCCGTGTTATGCAACACATCGCCACGGAAGCCGCCAAGGTAACTCAAAACGGCACGAACTTAATCAAAGTCATTAGTGATATCGATGACACACTCATCGCCGGGTACGGTAACCGCATACATCGAGATACGGTATTTGATAGCTGAATGGTTGTTGTAGCTGGCTGGAGCAAAGATATCCGATAAATACGATGTATCCTGGCGTGTCACAGTTATTTACAAAAATTTCATGTGGATTATCGTCTTTTGACGAACACGGACCGTGTGTCACGTTCCTGACAGCCCGACCTCGTGGGTGGCTCAATGTGGGACGTTATCTAACGGTCCAGCATTTAAATAACCTTGGACTACCAAGTCCCACCGTCATGAGCGGTACGGTGCAAGGTTTGGTTAGCAACAAAAAAATTGCAATGTAAGAAACTTGAGTCTTGCAACTTGTATAATGTATGACCTGTATCCATCAGGCACAAGTTTGAAAACTTTAAACGATTCGCAACAATCTTTCCAGAATACAAGTTTGTATTTTTCGGTGATTCTGGCCAAGGTGATGCGTTAGCCGCGTCACTCATGTTAGAACAATATTCAGACCAAGTTATTGCTACATTCATTCATGACATCAATCCTCGACAAAGTAAAACAGGCGATGGGCAACTCAAAAAGACGTATCAAGAGTACGTGTTTCTATTGATAGCATACTGTCTCTGCTTCCACTAACAACTATATCGGTCTCAGATGTGGAATTGTGTTTTATCAGACGTATGTGGCAGCTGCATTGGATGCATACAATAAACAGCTCATTTCGATTGATGAGCTGAAAAGTATTGCGGTTAAAGCGATGGATGAATTTGCTTTGTTGGATTTTGCAAAGTTAAGCGATGAAAAAGAGTTACGGCGGCGCGAGTTGGTAGATGATATTCGTTTGGTAGAGGAATTGATAGTTTAATACGTAGATCATGACTATGACTCCTGCAACAAGCTTTTTATTACGGGAATTTACGTGCTATCGGAAGTATATTACGCCGAGTCTGCGATGGTCACTTCAACCTCTACACCTGGTTCGATACTGATCGAAGTAATTTGCTTGACGACGTCAGATGGGGCGTGCAAGTCCAATATACGCTTGTGAATTCTCATTTCGAAACGGTCCCACGTGTTGGTACCTTCTCCACAAGGTGACTTACGCGTCGTGATGCGAAGAAATTTGGTTGGGAGACGCACGGGGCCGGAAACCTTGAGGTTTTTATCCAATGCACCGCGTTTGAGATCCGCACACACTGTCCCATCAATAATAAGTAAAGTGACACATACAAAAATGCAAAGGAAACGAACCCTTTTCGAGGTTTTTGACATTTCGACTGGTCAACGTAATTCGGATGCGGTGAATTGGGACATTCTCCGGTTCCAGGTTTTTTGGCTTGTTTAAGAGAGACATTGTGAGTGATTGGATCGAGGGCTACAAACACATTCACCATTAGCTTCAAGTAGCATCATAATAACATAAAGTAATCACCAGAGGATGTAGTTGATCGAACTCTGGCGATTACCTGAATCCAAAATGAAAGAAAATCTGTCGTCCAACCAATTCAACGATGTATATTATGCACCAATCACTACTTTCTAACACTAGGTGCGTTTGCATATTATCAGACTCAGATCGGATGATCAGCATCAGTTGTCTGATCCGAAGCGATTCTGAACTTATTAACGAGCTGCACGATTTCGTCTTCTTGTTTCTAAAAAAGACACGATAAGTACCAATAAACTTAACAATCGACTAATAACTACCAATCGTTGAAAGTGATATTCTTGAAGTGGAAGTCCAGCAGAGTCCCAATTGAATATAGAGCCGTAGTTGTAAGCATATGTGACTGCAGCAGAGCCTGCTCCAAGGAGACTTCCTGCCAGGATATCGCTATAATGATGCCAATTATCAATAGAACGAGTGAGGCTGATCCATGCAGCCAGACATGTCGGTATGAAGCAGAATGTTAACATGACGATCTTCACAAATCCTAGATAAATGTGATCCTGGCGATCCGCAGTAACCAAACGCGATCTCCCCAATAGATACAGCTATACAGTATATTATGAGATTCAGTTCCATGTATACATTTGTATACCTTACCGTAAGAAGAAATAATGTTGACCACGCAAATGACGAGTGTCCCGAAGGAAAACTTTTTCGACCTTCGTCTTCCCATTTTTGCAATGTGCACAAATTTTCTTTTCCGTCCCAAATCATATCAAAGTCCCATCCGCACATGTCATAAAAACACGGACGAAACCGTCCGGTCACATTTTTCAAAACTTGTGTGAATAGTGCACTCAGACTGATTGATTGTACCAAAGCCAACAGAAAGTCACGCGATTCGTATCGTATCACTCGAGCAGCTTTAAAATACGGTAATATATACGCAACAAGAACGTGTGTACCAAGCGATACACCGACTCCAGTAACAATGAGACCTGTAATGGTAACTACAATGTACCACAACTTTGTCAAAAGTCAAACGTGAGCTTAAGAAATTAATTGTACATGTCTCCCCAAGCTTTTTCAGATCAATCGAAGGATCACGAGCATAAATAGTACGCGTTGCAGTAATCGGTATTTCCACCCGTGGAATCGGTCCTACACACAATCATGAAACCATTTAACAGATACGAGATAAATTGTTACAAACGATCGTGAATGGTGGTCATCGTAATAATTCCAGCAAGTGCGAGACTAACTAAACTTCCGATAAATTCGAGGACGCGCGAATTGTGCAGACACAATCTCCATCCATGCAGACGCAGAGTGGCAATTTTCAGCGCCTCCACACACTCTGCATTCGCCTCTGCCTGCTGTGATGAGCTTACAAGACGTGAAAAGCTGGGCGAGTCGTGTCGTAATGTATCCGTTGTATATGGAGCATCATTCCTGTTTTCTGCATCTTTAGTAAACATGTAGTCTGCCGAATACCCTCTAGAAAGGATGCGTTGGAAATGGGATACTGGACTCAGCTGACGTTGACTTCCACTTGCGATTGGAAGGAGCTGATCCTTATCTTCCGATAATTGGCTAGAAGTCGTAATTTTGTTCATTATCAGACTTCGGGATAGAGTTGTGCCTTTATTCCGTAAAGTATACTGATGAATGTATGGTGTAACGCATGGCACGACAGTACACAATTTGAAATAATTACATTTTACTACGTTTAGTGAATTCAAGTTCTGCGAAAAGTGGAATGTGATCACTTCCGCATTTCGAGTTGGGAATACCGTTCTGACTCCCTTGTTTTCGACCGGATTTTTGAAACGTGTCTAAATGCGCCAAACGCTCAAACCAGCCCGGTGGACCTTCTTCTGCGCGTAATACCGCTTCTGATGGAATTTCAAGAATTCGGCACGGAACCAAATTGCTGCTAGAGTACCAAATATAATCGATCGTCCAACATCTTCGATAATTGACGGTCGTATGGGGCGGTTCGAATTCTCCGACAATCTCTTCTTTCATTGAGCTTACAGATGAGGATTGGGCCATTTCATTCAAGCGGTAGTATCGATATGCGCTTCGGAATTCCTCCCGTATCCCTTCCATATTTGGTCGTTGTAAGAACGAGTTGTGCATGTGATCATAAATGGCAGATTGCGGGGTATTGTTAAAATCTCCACATAAGATTACCTGTTACATAACATCGATAGTTGATAGGATACGTCAGAGTGAATGTCTTACTGGAAAATTGGGACCGCCTGTGATGGAAGAGCGAATTTCTTGCTGGTACTTGTCTTTCATATCGCTACACAGACGAATGACCTCTTCTTCAAACTCATACAGCTCGGCCATCTGATGATCCACCTTCCTGTCAATTCGCAGGCTTTTAGCTCGGTTACAATAAGAAGCTCTACATACTTTGAATTCCACCAGAGATGCGTGCATCCAACCAGAAAAAGCTGTGCAAATTGCTTCGACTGTAGCAGCGCCAAAATGGCGACACGGTCGTGTGTGTCATGAAAGTTGATTGACTCGCACTCTTTCAGCTCGAATTTATCTTTTCTGCACAGCGCTTCTTACGACTATATAAAGCAGGTACAAGCTCATAGAAACTTACTTGAAAAAAATTCCACAGCCGTCTTGTTTTTTTTCCCCAGACCAATTGGACACGTGGATGGAAGGACGCTTTACATAGACGCTATCATACCCACGCTCGCCCAATTCCGATTTGAAAAAGCTGCTCAAAAGAAATGATCATTCCTCCTCCTCAATGAGGCACAATGAGACATACGTCCAGTAATCACTGAGCTCTTCCAGGCACAAAATGTCAGCATCCAATCCTTCCAACTGCCGCAATAGGATCTGTTTCCGGTTGTCCCACGTAAGTCTCGATTCAATAACGTACGGAAAATGTGTTTGTGATGCCAAATTCCTAGCCAAAATGTTAAACTAAACGAATGAATGACTTTATTGCGTAATGATCTTCCGGTTAAGTCACAAGCACCTGAACAATGGTGATTTTCTTGCGTGAAAGCTCTGTGGAGTCGATCTGAGCTCGATCGCAAACACAAGAGATAAAGCTGGGTCGATAGGTGTGTGCAATGGATCTCTGGCTATCGTTTTTCGCTGGGTTTTGTGATGGTAACGATGCGCATTCACTCATCTTTGCAGACAACGAATGCATGCGGCGTGTGTGTGATTGGCGCCGTTGTCGTGCCAATTTGGACTGAATTGTATGCCATATATTGCGTTTACGAACGGATAGGCTCAATGAGGCAATGACAGCCATCCCCATACCGACACAAACCACAATTGGACCAGCACGATGCATTCCTTATAGTCTGAAAGTAGTGTTCTTGGACACATTACAAGCGCATACGGTGTGTATGGATGGACAGCTCACACAAAACTAGGATACAAACGGACCGTACCTAACTCAAGTCATCCATGTTCGAAGAGACCAATGCATCCAACTTAAAGGAAGAGAGCAACTCCTTTCGTAAATGGCTGCCATTTGAAAAAGACATATTTGAAGAATTGTATGATGAAGACGCACTGCTTGTTATGGGTAAAGGACTGGGTCTATCTCGCATTTTGACTTGTTTTATACGAATGCATTGCTCTCGTGAGCATTTTGTAATATGTTTGAATATGAATGATCATGCGGTTAATATGCATCAAATACTAATATCACGTGGAGTGACGCTCGAAGCACTGCCTAAAGTCATTGATGCTAAAACATCCGTGCACGATCGCACGCAATTGTACAAATTGGGCGGATGCTATCTCATCACATCACGAATTCTAGTCGTCGATTTCCTGCTAAACCGACTGGATTCCAAACGCATCACTGGTCTTTTGGTGCATGACGCGCATCGCGTCACAGAAACCTCTATTGAGGCATTTGCGGTACGTCTCTATCGCGAACAAAATCGCTTCGGGTTTGTAAAAGCGTTTTCCGATGACGCTGTGACGCTCTCTTGTGGCTTCAATCGAATGGAACAGGCACTCCGAAACCTCTACCTCCGTCAGGCAGTATTATACCCCCGTTTCCACGTTAGTATCCACCGCTGTTTTCAAGCAAAACAGCCCACAGTCTACGAAATCGCAGTGGACAAAACCCCACCAATGAAAGCCATCCAGGACGCCATATTGATCGCAATCGAAGCAACACTCAAAGAAATACAACGAAGCACCAGGTATCTTGGCGATATGGATCTCTCCATGGACGCAGTGATGGAGAAAAGCTTCCTTTCTTTCATTCGAAGGCAACTCGATCCAAATTGGCACAAACTCTCCGCAAAGACCAAGCAACTGGTCAGTGATTTGGGTACATTACGACAGTTACTGGGGTACCTTATGTCCTATGATGCTATTTCCTTTTACGATTTCCTCCTGAATCACGAGACTGTGAGTGGCCAACAACGGGTTCCCTCACCGTGGCTGTTTACAGAAGCTGCTGATATGCTGTATACCTCGGCGAAAGAACGGGTTTTTCAAGTGATGGAGAAGAATACAGGCAAATCGATCCATGTACGAGGTCGTGGGGCAGTAAAGAGCAGTCAATTGAGAAGTATCGAACAAGTGGAATTAAGACTCACGTTGGAATGCAATCCAAAGTGGGAGGCTCTCGCACAGACTTTGGATGAGATTGAAATGGAGCGGGAGAAGGAAGCGAAAAGTACGTTTTGGGGGGAAGGATGTGTTTTGGTTATGGTGAAAGATGATCGTACATGTGCACAATTGCTCAAGTTTTTGAGCCTTGGAGGGAAAGAAATGATGAAGCAACAGTTTGGACAATATGCGATGCGGAAGGAAGCATTTATTCGGCGGAAATTGGGAAAACGATCGAAAGAAATGTCATTGGGATTGGAACAACAATTATTGATCCAGCATGCACGCAAATTCGCTGAAGCACAAAAGGCACACAGCAACACTGTCATCGCTATGCAACAAGATTGCAAGTCTGATTCGAATATGGCAACTCGTTTGGTGTCAAAGTGGACGTTGAAATGGGATCAACAGCGTCAAGAACGAGTGAAACGATTCAAGTCTTCATCATTCTCAACAATTTCCAGCGATGACATTAGCGATGCTGCATTCCAGCTGAATCAACCGGACAAGGAAGTACTTATTTACTCGTACGATCAAGTATTACAAAATGGGCAAGACGCGTTATGTTTCTTGAATCGGATGCTGCCGAGAGCCGTGATATTGTACGATCCAAATATGACGTTTATTCGTGAATTGGAAATGTTTCACGCGTCACAAGATGTCAATATGGAGGTGTACTTTATGCTGTATCATCAAAGTGTGGAAGAGAAAATGTATCTACAAGAAATTTCTCAGGAAAAATCGGCTTTTGAGAGATTGATACATCAGAAAGCGCATTTAGTGATCCCAAGTGCCACCATGGACGTACCGTTCGATGTGAAAATGCGATCGCAACATCACGCAAATGCATACAGCATGGATACCCGTACTGGTGGTCGAGCCAACCAGAGACTCAAAAAGCTCTCGTATCAGGTTATCGTCGATATTCGCGAATTCCGAAGCGCGTTACCCTCGATGCTCCACAAAAAAGCACTCAAGGTGGTACCCATCACACTCGAAGTTGGCGACTATATACTTTCACCTGCGATCTGTGTGGAGCGTAAAAGTGTGAGCGATCTCTTCGGCTCGCTAAACTCTGGACGCCTGTACAACCAAGTCGAACAAATGATGAAACATTACAAGATCCCAGTGGTACTGATCGAATTCTCAGAGAAAAAAGCCTTTGCGCTTCAAGATCCATCCGAAATTACCAACACGATATCGGCTTCCAATATCATTTCGAAATTGGTTTTGCTCCTCATTCACTTTCCAACATTGCGATTGCTATGGTCCCGATCTCCACACACAACTGTCGACTTGTTCAAAGTGATCAAAAAGAATCTACAAGAGCCGGATGTCAAGGTAGCAGCAGCGATCGGCTCTGGAATCGACCCGGAACATAGTGCCAAATTCACCGAAAGCAGTACACTGGAGGCCATGGAGAGGGAACAAATGGGATACGCTCATGCTGAGACTTTCTATAATGTCTCATCGGTGGAGATCTTGCAAAAGCTGCCGGGTATCACACAATACAACTATCGCCACGTGCTGAGTCGGGTCAAAACTCTTGCGGAATTGAGCAACTACTCCATACAGCAGTGTATACAATTGGTCGGGCAGATACAGGGAACGAAATTGTACGAGTTTTTCAATAGAAGTTTCTAGTCAAGTCTTTTGTATCCATAGTATTGGCCTATATACTATATACAATATATGAGACAATTCAAGCGATCTTGAAAGGACACTCGAAATGAGCCGGAATGGAGCACGGAGGACTGCATCGATTACTGAAGCAGGGAGTAGGAATGAGAGCGATTCTGATGAGAAGGTAGCTAGTTTAGGGAAGGCCGACTATTTCTTTTTCTACAATACGCCCAGAAACACGTTTGAAGGTGAAGAGAGTGGAACAGAAGTGGATGGGATGGATGCCGACGAGCTTACTGAAAAGGCTATGGCGTCTGAAGTGGATAGAAACGGGATGGAGGAGGAGAATGAGTTGCTGAGAGCAAAAACAGCACGTCAAAGGTCGAAACTCATGTCAGCAAAACGTCGAATTGAGCTTCTGGAATTTGCATTAAGCAAATTGAGTCAGCCTTTGGAAGAAGTACAGGCTCAAAAGGAGCGAAAATGCCTGGAATGCACTGAGCAGCATGCAAAAATAGCAGAATTAGAGGAGAAAGTTGAGGAATTACAGCTCGATTACGAAGAAACAGAGCTTGCACGGAAGAATGCCATGTATAAAATGAAGGAATTGAGGCATCAAGTTGCGGTAAATGAAGAGAAAGCAGCGTTACGTGATGGAAATGAGAGCTTCTCAGCTGGAAAAGGAGGTTTATTCTCGTTCTTCGAAGCTTTGTATCGTTAACACGAAGGATGTTGCCATAGATCCACACGAGGCCACCGATTTGAATGATCTGAGGCACCCGGAGATGGTACCAGCAAGCAACCTGAATCGCGTCCATTATGTCGCTGGAGAAGCTTCTACGACAGATGGAAGCGATGGAAGGGATTCAAGCATCCAAAAGCTCGAAGAAGTGGTCGTAAGGCTTCAGGTTGAGATGATGCGAACGCGTCGTATGGACAGCCTTCGCAGACTCATTTCAATTCGACATGTCATCGACCAACGAAGTATCTATCAGGCCTTGATACAATGGAAGTTCCAACCAACTGAGCACACGCAGACAAGTGAGAGCGGAATCCATCGAATAATTCGTATGCTTCAGTGTCGATATCAGAGACGGCTTCATCACCGATTTCAGCTTTGGAGAAGCAATGCAAAACTTGTACAGGCACACAGGGAACAGAGAATTGCGTCAGACAACTGGAATCGAAAGCTTGGCGCTGAGCGTTTGGCAAATATACTTTGGACGAAGATGGTAAGAAGAATCGCAGGCTTTGTGAGTAGTGGGCTTGATGCTGTATTTCATGCAGACAGTGAGCAAGGTCGTTCGATTCCATCAATGGCACGCTGTGATCGATACGAAAGCGAGCCAGGAAGACATGCAGCCTCTCAAGGAAGAAATACGTAAATTGTATGAGCAATTACACACAGCCAACTCGGAAGCTTGGGACTACAAACGCCAAGTTCTGAAGCAGTTTCTGAAATAGTTGGTCACAGGCAAACGCACACGACCCATTTAAATGCAAACGCGTTGTCATAGAAAGAATGAATTAGGACTTTGCTGCATATTGAGCCCACTTTCGCTAATCAGGAAGGATATTCGGTCAACAATAGGGCGGAATGGGACAGTGATGGATCCTAGATACACAACATGTGATGAGATAAGACGAGATTAGAGGAATATCACAAATGACCGAGAATAAACGACAAATGTAGAGACAAATGTATAGGCAGCTGAACAGCATATCGCTGTCGATATGCTGTTCAGCTGTCTCTACCTCGAGTCGATTCCGGAGCATATAAATATCCTCGATGATCAGTTTCTCAACGGATTGGATAACGTCTTGGTGAGAAGTCTCAACGGATGCCGCGTCACCACTCGAAATTTCAAGAAATGTGCTTGAGATCAGAAGCCACTACCGCACGTTTGTTATTCGGTGGTAGCCATGAGATTGAGCTTTATCAATTCCAGTGCGACTGCGTAATATCATCTTCGCTAGATTCAAATCTTGTTGTAGAAGAAAGCTAGTTTCTGTCGGAAAGTGGAGTTTCATGCACCGTCCGTCAAGCGGATCCCGGCGCGGATCAGATACGCTCTGAATCCACGTGCCTTATCGGAGACCGTGACATTCATCGTGTGTGTGTAATAGTTAGGTCTCCAGAGCACTTTTCGGATAATATTGATGTCAAGTTTTACCGAGATAGCTGGTAAAGTTACTTCGTTCTGTCGTAGAGAAAAAGCTAGTTCCACACCTCTCGGTATAGGTTTCCTGAAGACTACGAGACATCTTCATATCGCCATATGGTTACAGGTTCTTCTCCTCTACCTGGCTCTACTACACATGCCTGCATTACTCATACTTTTTCAACTAAAATGCACCAGTACAAAATATTACAAATGCGATATCGAGAACGTTACATCCAACCGGTGATTTTTACGTTTTCTTTCATCAAGAATCGATGCAATGCTCACTTTTGATTTCGACTTCGACTGCGACTCCGACTCAGTACAACAACACAGCAAAACAGCAATGTTTATCTCAAAATCACTATTCGCCGGCGTTTCTCTTCTTATGGCTGCAAATGCGCAGAAAGCATTCCGCGCTCTCGATCAGTCCATCCCATGATCAACTCGCTCTCATCTGCATCGCATGTATTAGCCAAATCAGTCTGCGCTGTAGAGAGTGGTAAAGTTGATGAGCACATCAAAACTTTTTTCACGAAATGCACCTGTTCACAAGCTCCTTGTGAGATTCAGCAAAGCTGTACCGCTGATGCAGCGGTAGTTGTCTCGATCCTCATCGATATCTATCTGAAACCTCTCAAGTTGGAGGCTTGTATCTCTCTGGATGTTGCAATTGGCGCAGTGGTGGCACTCCTCAACGCTCACTTCACCATTCCAATTGACGTCAACGTTTCCATCAACAACGTCGGGGACTTGAAAGTTTTTGGTGAGAACGTTTCAAAAACTCTGGGATTATCGACTCTTGTTGGTCCGATCATTGATATCGAAGCTTTCCTTGGCGTATTTCTACAGATCGACGCTGCAGCACTCATTCAGACTGGGATCACGGAATCAACAGCTCACATTGTTGTTGCCATCATGCCAATCATGGTGTCCCTTCTTCTCTGCTTGTCGGTAAAGGTTCACATTGGTTAGAGTCTCTTACAGGCTCACCTGAAAGTAGAGCTCAAAATGTGATAGTGTGTATTTTCCAAATGCTTTTGAGTGTTAAAATTTCGTTTCTTTTGATTGACGTTCCTTACTCAAGAGGGCTTTATTCCGTTTCGCTACTGTTACAACCTTCTCAGCTGCTAAAGCCCCAACATCTCTTTCATAAGGTTACTACTTTGTCCAAAATAATGTCTTGACCATCAGCGTGAGGCGTCAATCGAGCATAAGGATTAGCTTCATCGAGTCTGGCCTAGCGATGAAGGAAAACGTTCATTACGATCAGCTTCATAGATGTATCGTACTCATTTATGGTGCCAGTGAGCGCAAGGCAAAGTCTAAGTGACAAAAGATGTCGATACACTGAGAACGCAAATGAACTACCACATGCAGTATACAAAGCCGTGAATGAGGGATTGAATTACGTTGACTGTGAATCTGTTGTGTTTCTCGATGTCTCGGAGAAGAATCGGGAATTGCTAAGCTAAAGCATGCGAAGGGACTGACAGATTCAATATGCGAGACTAGCAACAAGCTGCCAAGTGCCCGTCGCATTCTCACAGCTTTGGGATCGCCAGTGTCGATTTGTTGAACGAATTTTTCTGGGGGAGTAATACCATTGCGCCAAGAAAGCGGACAAACAATTTGTAAAGGGACCAATTTCGAGGACATATAAAGCCAATGTCTGTGAGGTCTGGAGATGAACAAACGCTTTGTACGCATATGATTCCAGGCATATCAGAAGGAGACCAGGCATCAGCACTTTGGTCGTCGGCAGGATTCGTTAACCAGATGAAAAAAGGTCCCGGGGTAGAAATGGGGTAGTGATGTCTAAGGTTCTTCCTGGAAAAGCAGTAGCCACTAGAGCGCAATCCCTCGCATTCATCCTTTACCACAGTTGGATATCTTTCGACAAAATACAATAAAGTCAAATGCTTCCGTGGACATGTATGCATAGTATCAGCACATCTGCGATTCTGACAGGCGCTTCACCCAGCTTCCACTCCTTATCCCATACAATTCTAGAATCCCGTCCGTCCCCAGTGTAATTCCACAATAGCTTGCTACCCTTATGGCCGACATAGTCGATCATATCGTTCCAGATGTCGAGAGGGTTTTCATTTGGATACCTTTGGTCAGAATACGCTACGCTGAATTGTCCGAAAAGAGACGAATTTTATTGATGCCATACTTCAGCATCGTGGTAGAGGTCTCACAGCCACCTGTGGTGAGCACGACTAGTGAGTACATGACTGGGTGGTAATCTCGATCATATGATCGGCCATATTACCTGTTCAAAATTGAGGAAGATGCGCCCTGATTGAAGCGCCTTGTTATATGGACGGTGATCTCGCCTTCTAAATAGAAGGGGTCGATGCTATTTGTCTCGAACGAAGCCATTCCATGCTCGCTATAAATACCACCTCCCTGGAATATGCAATAATGCTCGATATGCTTCTCGCTGACAATCAAGGACATGCTCAAACGTGAAATTGTGTAAAGTGCATTGCTTCAGACCGTTTGAGGTTCCATCATCCTCTATATAGAGCAAGTACAACCTCGACCCTCTTGATTGATTTGGTACTATCAAGTCATGGGCTAGGCCATGAAAGTGAGAGTGCTAGAACGCGACCGAATATGGCAACACACTCAATGACTGCACGTCACTTTCTTCCGCACGTCTGAGACCCATCACAATCCATAAATTGAAGCCTTTAGCCCAGAACCCAGTAGTAAGCACAAATGTCGATGGAGCCGAATGAGAGCGTCTCTACTTTGGAGGCAGCTCAAGTGCGCGAGATATCATTCCTCTAAGCGATCCTCTTGGTGCAGATTGTATACCGGTTGCTAGAGTGTTGGAAGTACGTCGAAAGCAGTGAGCGGTACGGTACGCACGGAGTTATTTTCCGATACAAAATTCCTCGAAAATGACATCCAAAACTTGCTCCACATCCACGCGACCAAGAATGCGGCCAATACCATCGACCGCGCGACGCAAATGCTCGGCCGCAAACTCACTTTGATGTGGATTATCAATAAATTCCTGCAGATAATTGATACACTTTTCAAGATGTTGGCGATGACGTTCGCGTGTGATGACGCTTGCGTCGCCCGAGGACGATACTTTGGCTTGAACGCTCTCTCCGAGTGCTTCAATCAGTGCGTCAATACCGCTTCCATTCAAGCAAGAGATCAAATGCACGCGCTCTGCTGGGATTGATGTGCGACTCGTAATCGACCGCTGAAGCTTCCTCAAAGTGCTTTCATCGTCTATCAAATCGCTCTTGTTGCACACAATTATCGTATTCGTGGTCCACGATTTGCTGAGATCTTCCCATTCAGTTTGGTACAGCTACAAAAGGGACTTGAGGTCTTGATTACTCCACCACAGAGGCGAAATGTGTGAGCGTACCTGTCCATCGACCATCAAGACGCAAATGTCAGCCTCGTCTGCACATTCACGTGCTCGTGTGACGCCAACTTTTTCAATCAGATCATCGGTCTCTCGTATCCCAGCTGTATCACACAAAATAACAGCGTATCCTTTCAAGTTTAGTGGCACCCGCACAATGTCACGTGTAGTTCCCGCAATGGATGAGACAATCGCAGCTGGTCGTTGGGCAAGATGATTCAATAGACTGCTTTTCCCGGCATTTGGTGGTCCGATAATCGCGACTTGAATACCATTTCGAAGTAATTCTCCTCTTCTTCCATCATTCAGATGCTTTTTCATGTGTGATTGCAGACCCTTTGCACGCTCAATCATTTTTGTATAGGAAGCATCCGTGACATCATCTTCATCGTCTCCGAAATCAATCATGGCTTCCGTGTACGCAAGACAATGAATGAGTTCTTTCTGCCATATTTCAAGTGTTTCTCCAATGCGGCCGGATAGCTGTCGTAGCGCTTGTGATCTCTGAGATTCTGTTTCGGCACTCAAAAGGTCCGCTAGCGCTTCCACTTGCATGAGGTTCATTTTCTGATTCTCAAAAGCTCGCTCAGTGAACTCTCCAGGCTCCGCTATCCGGCATCGCTAGATAGAAGATGAGCTTAAGAAGGATTGATGGTGCGATACGTACTGGAACAGTAGATAACGCTTGTAATACGCCAGAAATCACGGCCGGGCTTCCATGAACCTGGAATTCAATAACGTCTTCACCTGTGAAACTTGATATTCTTTCAGAATGGATAATAGTCACGATGGTAATAGAAGCGATTACCTCTTCGGTTCCGGAAAATGGAGGACGACGGCGTCGTCTAAATGCTCTTTGGTGATTGGATGATAAAGTTTGCGGAATTCTGCTCTAGCAAGGAATATTGACCAATTGGTGATGCGATGGTATACACTTACTATACATTCTAGGCGCTATTGTGGATTGGTTGGTCTGCTTTGAGAGTGCGTGAACGCATAATGTTGCGTCAGGACCTGAGACGCGAATGATTCCCACACCTGCACGGCCTTGCGCCGTAGATAAAGCAAATATAGTGTCATTTCGAACGCGTTCCTTCATCGAGCACGTCCATCGAGCGCATCGCAAGCGGCTCGCCTCCAAAGCAATTCGGCGTACTATCAGCATTTCGTACCGGTTTTCTGCGATTGTTCCGCATTTCGCAAAATACAAGCCCCCATCATTCATTGGCTGAAAAGACTGCTTGAAGCGTTCAATAGCTATGAAGCGCGCACGTTCGTTATAAAGATCGAAGAGCTATTGCGGTATCGATGGGTACAGCGTTTTCGAGGGTGTTTGACTGGATTTTTGGCAAGAAGAAAATAAGGATTCCGATGATTGGGCTTGATGCGGCTGGTAAACTACAATTCTCTACCAACTTAAGCTAGGGAAACTCGTGCATGTAGTTCCGACAGTCGGTCTGTTATTTGACATGTCACAGAAATATCACTGTTATATAACTCACTCCGTAGGGTTCAACGTGGAGACTATCAAGTACAGAAATATCAGGTTTACTGTGTGGGACACCTGTGCGCAAGACAAGGTCCGTTGCTATTTGAAACTGCAGCTATCCCGTTTCTGAGACGTTGCATGCTCTGTGCTTGTACAGATCCGCCCGTTATGGCGTCATTACTATCAAGACGCGAAAGGCTTGATATTTGTGGTCGACTCGGATGATCGGGCTCGCGTAAATGATGCCTGTTATGAGTTACAACGAATGCTGAATGAAGATGAGCTACGAGATACCTTTTCTTTGGTACTAGCGAATAAACAGGATATACCGAATGCAATGAGTGCTGCAGAGATAACAGAAAAGCTTGGTCTTCACGCCTTGGGTCATGATCGTTGGTTTGTTCAAGAGTGTTCTGCGACTACCAGTGCTGGCTTATACGAAGGTTTGGATTGGCTCTATACAAATCTCCAAGAGAAATAGTAAACAGCGTTCTCTTTTCACGATGGAACCATTCACGTCGGAAACGAATCTAGGCGGTTGAATAGACCAAATTACATCTTTTACTTGAATGCTTTGCTATAGACACTAGTACCCTTCGCTATCATGCAGCCTTTACGGCGTTTCTCCGAGCATAAGATTGACTCGTTTCATAATATAGTCTTTGGCTGGATCATACGGTGCATCTTTGCTTGGAATCTCTAATATAGTAGGAATGGTTTTGTCATAAGCTGTCAATAGGTGACGAATCTCTTCTGCAATCTACAGCGCAAAACGTGAGCGATAAAGAGCTTCATCCAGGTTGAATGGATCGTAGATACATGCCTGTTGAGTTATGAGCAGAATGGCTATATCATCGCGTGTGGTTAGCGTCCGAAATGTCGATTCAATTACTGAAATCGGTGTGTCTGAACATGCCAAAACAAGTGAGGTTCTCGCGCAAAGAAAAGCACAAGAGAAAGTACTTGAGTTTACGACCAGGAAATTGGATCCTTCTGCTGTTCGATGTCCGATTCCAGCCAGTATGAAGCCTGTTACCGTGTCCTCATCGCCAATAACGGCGACCAACTTTGTTCCGTCACTCATATCTTACTTCTTTACGTCAATTTTATCGTACTTAGTAGGACAGCTGATATCCGTACTTAAGAGAAACAATGGGATCGTACTTTAACGAGACATGACCGTCCTGACGAATCATTCATCCAATTCTCGCTTACTTCAAGGGCTTTTGACGCGCGAAACAGCGATCGGAGAGCCTAAAACTGTAGCTCAGTACTATAATTCGGTTGCCAATCTTGTTGATGTCAATAAACAGCTCACAAAACAACGGTATACCTCCACAATATCGTGAACACAATTGAACTCACCAACATTCTTTGTAGGAAGTATAACCTCAAACGTCGCTATAAAGCTTGCTATTACGGCTATGATTCTGTAATCAACAGAGCAAAGAGAGTGGATTCACGGTACAGCATCTATTCATCACTACGTTCCCATTAAGCTTGCAATTGAAGCTTATCTTTTGGTAGCTTTGTCGCACAAACGAACGGAAACAACAAATACTTTCGAACGAGCAATTTGATTTCAACAAGCAATTTGATACCGGGCACTGAATTGAATGCATCTCCTTTGGGAGTCCGCACAAACATCGCCAACGCTGCATTGCAGGCTCAACTACAGCAACGAACAGCACCATTGAAGCCTGTTCCAAGCACGTTTGATCGCTTTCACTCTATCATCCCAAGACTCCTCACAAATACTGCATTTATTACAGCATCCACAGATACTGGTATCAAGACCTCTACTCAAATCAATCCGATATATCTCAAGCGATCAGACTATCGAATTGGAGCAACCGTTATGATCCGAGTATGCAGCGCACAAATTGAATCTTCTACTACTGACGCAAATCATTATGTACAGCACACAGCAGACTTGGTAGCTTGTGGGGCACGGCAGCTTGTTGGAAAGACGGTATTTGCTATCTCTGTCCTGAAGCATTTCGGCTAAGTTCGGTTTATTCAGGGTCGGATTGTCACGACACCGCAAGTATACGGACAAGAATTGTACTCCGTTTATATAGACGAACATGAAGCCCTTTTTCATGTACCTTTCAATTCGCTGGTGCTTGTGGGTGCAGCCAGAGAATCTCCTCCTCCTGCAGTCCCGGTAAGTTGTGCGGAACGTACTTAGCCACGTTCTGAATCGATACGACACTTAGGTTACGACCAGTACAGCAATCGGTACTGCTTCGTCCTACACACAGCCAACATCCAATGCAAACGCTAAAAGCTCGCTGGAGGAGACGAAATTGGAGCACTCACTGCAGTTGCATCGACTGATGCAGCAACAATATCGCGAAATCCAAGTATTACAACAGCAATACGCAGAAAGCAGGATAATCAATCCCACCGCTCTTCCAGCGATACAGAAAGAACTATCAAAGCTGCGATTAGTCCATTTGGCGCAAGTACAAACCTTGAAGAGCAAACAAGCTTTGAATTTATTAGGAAAACAATAAGACCTTTGCGTATGTGGTAGACACTAAAATAACAGCATTTTGATTGACTAAAATAATTGTTTTGTGCCAATCAGCTTTGTAGAGTCAGTCTCGATGTGTATTTCGCGCTCATGATTTCAACACCACTCGCAAGCAAGATAGAAAAATGGAAAGTATGGCAGTATCAGGATCATCAGCATGAACCGTGGGATGCCCAACCCGCTTGTTATTTAACTGACTTTATGCTGGCAGCTCAAATGGCTTTGAACCTTTACAAGCTGTATCGTCCGCATCCGATCCAGCATTTACATCGTGTGTGGTATACAATATTTTTTGGTACCTTGGGTATAGCGGCTTTTATTGGAGGTATACTTCATCTATATGCCAATGATTTATACACAGCCTTGCGTCATGAAGACTCGGAGCAACTGACTCTATCAACGAAACTGCACATATTTGGATATTTCTCTGTGAATGCGTCTCGATTAGCTCTCGACTCTTATATGTGGCTTCTTTGGCGCATCGTACTGATTACATTCGGTATGAATGCGTACAGTCTTATCTGCTGGACAGCAAGACGTCATTTACCGGCAAAGAAAGCTACGTTCGTCCTTGTGGGATTTGGCTTACTGTACATTATGATTGTAGTGCTGGCGCTTCAAACAATGAATGCGGTCATGCTGCTATTCGGCTCTATACCTGCAATAATTTTTGGTATACTCAATGTCATTCAAGCTTGGAAGCGATATACAACGGAAGATGTGCTATTGAGCGCCGAGTTGGACCGAACAAGTGCATGTGGCAGCTATGAACTTCAAAACGACCGCAAAATTTTATTGCTCGAAGGATTGATTTATGGAATTTTCCTTGTGAGCTCCGCATGTCAAGCTGGCCGGGTGAGCCCGAGTAATCACTACTTTAATCACAACGCATTGAGTCATGTTCTCACTGGAGGTGCTGCACACTTGATGCTGCTCCATTATTACCGCAGTTGTGCCTTGCTTTCCACAAATGTGAGCATTAGTAATACTTCCAAAGATTCCAAAGCGTGTTAGAAAATACCTCTTCGTTCAAAATTTACTATGATCCGGTCTCAATAGAGTTTTTGTTCCGCTGTCTTTCTATATGATACTATGGCGATCTGGACGCAGCAGGCGGTGTAGATGCAGCATATGATGACAGGCAGCGATATGCAGCTCTCTTCATACTCGGTCAGGTACACTCCGTTTACGTGAGGGCTTCATTTTCTGGCTGCTCTTTTTGGGTGTGCCTAAAACAGCTTCGCCAAGCCTCGTTGAAGAGGAATTTGAGACACCCACTAAGTAGAATCGCCAAAAACTTGAAGGAAGACCAGCGGTTGGAAACAAAGAAATTTCGAATATGCGCTGCTGATTGTTATCTCTTCCACTGGGTCGACCCACGCAGCCCGCAAATACTAGCTCGCCTTCTTCTACGAGGCCAAAGTCGCTGATTACGCGTCAATCTGATCGCAACAAATATATATACAAGGAAGCAGTATCGCACCCAAAACTCGCGCAACTCGATTGAGTCAAAAAATTGATTCTCAAGTTCCTGTCCGGGAAATTCTCGCAGACATCAGAGCCGATGGAAACCTCCACAAGCATGCACTCCAGTGATCCACCAGTCAGAGCTGCTAAAAAGCGAAAAGAAGAAGCAGTCAGAAACCAAGTTGTGTCTCTAGAAGCCTCGGATATTGTCTCCGACTAGGAATGGCAGAGGGAAGCCAAAACACCTGTCCAATGGACTCAACTTGCCTCTCTATGCCTGGCAAGAGCAAACCTTCGAGTGGTCCCTGCCACTGATATGATACTTGTAACATCTTAATTACAGGAACATTGCAATTTTGATCTCCACGATTGATATGCAATCGAGTATCGGTTTCCTGGACGATAAAATGCTCATGCAGGTGCACGATTGGTGCGTATAAGCTAATATAAGGAAAATTTTGCTGTTCGAGCGATTGTACTTATTAGTAGAACAATCATCCCACCGTTCTTAGCTCAAATGTGACAATTGAATAGGAAGCCTGCTCCAAATTTGAGTGACCAAGCGTGCGTACCCATTCGTAACGTTTTCTTATACAACGCATTTCCTCGTCCGCTTTATTCGATTGAATGCCTACAAAATGCCGCTTTCACATATGCATTCGAACGTTTGTCAATTCAGCTACTATCGTGACGAGTAAACTAGTCATATCATATATTTCAGTGCTGCATGACAAAAACCTTTCTTGTAACCATTCTCAATTTTTGTTAAGATCAAAAACGTTCCGTAATGGGGACGAAAAAGTGACGTGACTTATATATATATAAGTAAATGTTGACTGTTTGAGATTCACTGTCCAGAGATACCAACAACATCAACGTCTATCTTTGTCTCCTAATCTTACAATGAATCTTGACAACTCACGTGTGTGGTACATAAGACACTTCTGACACTACCTTGTAGCTTAGTCGTAAGAAAGGTCGGCAAACTTCAAGCCTGTGAAATGGTCGTCAAATTAGAACATCGCGATGACAAATTTGTGCTTTGATTTAAGAAAAAGAAGGTTACACTGTTCGAAAAAAGGAACTGGAAAAAGGA